>JADLZL010002143.1:0-177690 GCA_015844335.1 Chrysopogon serrulatus
GCCTTTTCATGTCTAAGTTCTAATAAGTATTGGCGTTATCCACCATCAACGGTACTCCTTGTGTTGCATGGGGTCAAGTCTGGAGAACCATTTTGAACTTCCGATCATGTGGCGCGAACATCCGGAATCAATGAGCCATGTGTTCTCCAAACCTCCATCCTACATCAATAAAAAGACATAGGATGAGCAAATGGTACACCACTGGGGTTAGTAAACGAGAAGGATACCGGTGATGCATCATATGCCCTGAAAAAGTGTTAGGAAAACACCAAACACGTCATGTCCCATTTGAGAAAAGCGATCACCACGAGAGGAAAAACGTGGTCCGCTAGAAGTGTGGGACACAAAAGCACCACCACGAGGTTCATAGTTATATTGACCATGACTGAACCCCGCCGTGCACCCACGACCACCGCGTGGTCTCGCGGACTGAGGCCTAGCACCTTGAGGCATGGCACCTCTAGGCCTAATAGTGCCCTTCGAGCAGGCGGTACATGTACACCATGGGGAGGGGCGGTACATGTTCGGTTGTTCAACTCAAACTCACGCTTCTTATCTCTCTTCCTCCTAAAGCAAAACTCAACCAAGTGACCATCCCTATGACAACACTCACAATGGTACACCTCTCTCTTAGGTGATTGGCTCACTTTCTTGTGGGTATGGTTCACTCTTGGAGGTGGCTTGGCTTTAGGAAGGGGTTCCTCAGAGATGGAAGGGAGTGTGTCAAGTGGGTTCCTTAGATGGTTTGGTTTTGGAATCCACACTTGTTTCTGGGGTGGAGCTCTTGGAGGCTCTTCAAACACTCCATCTTTGGTGGAAGGCACAAGTGGTTTAGGTGGAGTGATTTTGAGAAGCTTGGGGTGGTAGGTTTTTCACTCAGAGGCACTCCACTACACTCACCAACTTTGTCATAAAGATCATCACCCTTCCCACCTGAAGCGAAGCCTAATTCCGGTCCACCAATTTTCCTCCTGAATTGGTTGACTATCATGCCAAGTTGCGGCTCACTACAAGACACTCAACTCAAGATGGTCCGAAGGTATGTGTTTTCCTCCTCGGTACGCACCTTGTCATGCCGACAATTGGCAATCTCTAGCTCTAAACCCTCACAAAGATCACACTTAGCCACACTAGTGCTATCCAAGTTGGCCTTCTCAAACAAAATAAGCTTAGCATTCTTCTCTGCCAACTCAGATTGCAAGTCCGAGCAAGACTTGCATGCACCCAACAAGCCAGGTGAAGCATGCACACTATCAAACTCATCAACCAACTCAGCGTACTTGGACTGCAGACTAGCAAGATCAGCCATGTAAACGCTACAAAACTCACACTCTGGCTCGTCAGACACTATGGGAGTGTTCTTAACTAGCTCAAGCTCCTTAAAAGCGCATCTTCTAGCTTAGCCTTGTACTCTTTTCTATCACTAGCAAAGACGCTTAAGCAACTTATCTTGACGAAGCAAAGTAGCGATCAAGTCATCAACCTCAGCGACAAGAGCATCGACGGAAGGTGGTACCTTAGATGTGTCACCGTCGTCGCCAGGAGCATCGCCGTTGCCGCCCTCCACCTCGTCATCACCAAGTGCCATGGTGCAGAAGCCTCCGTGGGTGGAGTCGGCGAAGAAGCAGAGTCCGTTCAGCTTGTCCTCGACCTTCCTCTTGGACTCATCGTCGCTCGAAGAGGAGGAAGCATGCTCGTCGTTGGAGTCGAGGTCGCTGAGGGAGGCGAGGAAGGCGCACTCTCTTGCCTTGAACTTCTTCACGAACTTGCGCTTCATCGCTTCCTTGTCAAAGCCTCCCTTAGACTTGTGCTTGCCGGAGGTGTACTCGCGCTTCTCCTTGTGCTTGTCGGAGGTGGACTTGCCAAAGGAGTGCTTGTTCATTGCGGCGGTTGGCGGCGAAGTGGTCGGGTCGCCGCATCCATAGCATCCATCCCCGGTCCACCTCGCCCGACGGTTCAAGCGGTTGTTGTGGAACCGCGAGAACGGCCCGATGACGAGCTAGCTCATCGTCTCGAAAGCACGTCCAACTGCTCCTCCATCACTTTGTGATCAAGGAAGACAAGGCAAACATCGTAGAGGAAGGGTTAGCGGAAGAACTAGAGACACCTTTACCTAACTCGGCGCCATAGTCGGAAAGAGGGGTTGCGGATCTTGGCATGGGTGCGGTTGTCGATCTCACTCGACTTGAGCTTCTTTGAATAGCTCATGCAGCGTGAGAGTGGCGTAGTTGGGTCACTCAACCAAGGCACGAAACTTTGAATCCTAAACCCTCCGATCCAGGGCATGTAGTAACTTGAGAGCCTGTAACAACCAGAAATTTTACACGACACAAAAATCCCAACTACAAAATTTTTCTTAAACAATCCATGTTTGATGATTGCCATTTAGAGAAATTAAGCCTAGCCAAGCTTAGGGATGGATCCTAAATAGAGCATTATCTTATGCATGTCAACATATTACTTGTTGCTATTATCACATGTGAGCAATCCCTTTAGTATTTATGTAAATGCATCTTGACAAACATGTATGATTTGGATCTTGTTGGATTCCTATGATGATAAACCACTAAACTATATCATAAGACAATAATCTAAGAGATACCTGAGCTAGAAATACACTCTCATCATTATTTAAACAATTAATTAATAAGACTATGTCTATATACATGTATATATTATTATTAATAATACCAATAATATCCCAATATATGGGAATATACCTAAACCCCCACCAATACCTTGCTGGACTCTATGTTGGAAGCTAAGCCCTAATTACAATGGAAACTATGGTTAATAGCTTGTGTAGATAAACAAATAAAATAGAAAATGAATAAGAAAGAGAAGGGAGAGTAGAGGGGAAGAGGCCCAACCGGATTTGCACAACCCAGCCCAGTAGAGGCGCTCCTCACCCTTTTTTTCCGCTTTCCCTCTCCGGTAGCGCCAAATGGACCGGCCCGGCCCAAGCCGCTCCGCAGCAACACAGCAGCGAGCCCACTCAACACGCAACAGAAGGCGCCCCGCAGCAAAGCCGTTTCCCTCCCGCGCCAAGCCCGACGAGTGGGGCCGGACGTCGGCGCCCTGCTCATCTTCCTCCTCCCGCCGCGGGCCGCATCCACGACAAGCGTCGCTTGGTGCAGCACCAGCGCCATGCAGCGCTGGCCATCCACGCCAACCGCCTAGCCCTGCAGCTACCTCACCGCCATGCAGGACCCGCGGGTCACGCGAAATGCGTGACCTCGCGCGCGAACTCTGCATGCCGCCTACCGATCGCTGCTGCCGTGACCCGCCCTCCTGCTCCGCTATCTTGGATGCCAAGTCGAATTGGCCGCAGCCGCTGTCAATTGGGACCCGCCGCGCGCAAGAGCAACCACTAGCGCTCGCCCGAGCCACTTGATCAACTCGAACGCACGATCCCCGTCCGTCGAGCTCCATTGGTGACCCGCCCGGCCTATAAAAGCATGGCCAGCGCACTAGGATTCATGAAGTCCTGCCGAGCCAAGAGGAAGAGAGGGACGAGAAGGGAGAAGCGGAGGAGAGGAGGCCACAGTGGAGTTCGCCGCCGCCGGAGTTGGAGACGACGCGCGCGACGCCTACACCAACGAAGCTGCTCTGCACGGCTCTGCTCCGAATCAACACGGCCACGAGTCTACACTGCACCACTAGCCTTCTTCTCTGCCACCGAGGTGAGCCCGCCATGCCCCTGTCCAATCCCACCCGTTCGCCAGCCATGGCGCTCCACCACCGGGGCGCGTAGGCCCGAGCCGCCACCGGCTCTGGTTCACCACACACGCACGTGCACGGACTGCCCTAGCCGATTGGTACGAAACCGCGCACACCAATGAGATTGGTAAGCCGTGTCGCCGCCATGGCCGTGCTCCGCCACGGTGAGCCGCCGTTCCGGCAATAGTAGGCCTCCATAGAAGCCGTAGACCCAGGAACCGGACTCAACCCACCATGCGATGCGCCGTACGCACGGTTGCGCCTGCAGAGGCCCCTAGCCGAGCCTGCGGGCGAGACCATGCCGCCCCGCGGCCGCGTTCAGGCGTGGCTACGCGCCGCTGGCGGCGCCGCGGCCATGTCACCGCCGTGCGCCGTTGTGCCGCCGCCCGTTCCGTCAATCAGACCACCTCATCGAGCGATCAATGCCGTCGAGATTCGCCATGAGCCACTGAGCCGAACCGAGCACATAGCATGCCTGAGCACCACCCGAACCCATCCCACGATGCTCGGCGCCCCGGCGAGCCGCCATGACCGCCACCGCACAGGGGCACCGCCGTGCCTTATGGTCAATGCCGATCGGCCGCCGCCCACCACGAACTGCCAATCAACTGGCTACACGCTCAATTTGGCACTAGAGGAGCCGCAACCCCGTTCTCCCTTCACACCGACGCGGCGGAGCCATCGCCGTCGCGGCTAGACCTTCTCGGAGAACCACCGCTGCCGTGTTTCACCCCGACACGTCCGCCTTGGCCACCTAGTGCTAACGCTACCGCTTAATTGGATCGAAGAGCCATCCGAGTGCCCGGAGCGCATGCTCGTCGCCCGGCGCCGCCGCTGCGGCCGATTCACAGGGAGCACCAAGTCGGTCGTAGAGAAGCCCGCCGAGACCCCCTGGTGCCTTCGTGCCCGTGAGACGAAACCGTGAGCCACCGGAGCCATCTGCACGCGGGCTCACCGCCGGTGAACCGTGCGGTGGCAAGGAAAAAACAGAGGAGGGAGGAGAAGAGGATGGCGTCGTGCACCCGGTCCATGTAAACCAAAGAGAGACAGAGAAAGGGTGAACCTAGTCCACGGTACTCCACGTCTGTGGTCTATAGACCAATCGCAGCCGGTCCACCGTGAACCATGCCGCATAGACCGAGCCCGAGCCCAGATCCATTTGGCGACGTGGCGCGTTACAGAGCTGACACGTGGCGGGCCGACCCAGCCCGGCCTGGCCCTCCAGGCCCATCTGGGCCCACATAGAACCCACTGATGATGTCACACTGATGTCATGCTGACGTCAGCAGAGCCAAGTGGACCAATCATAGATTGACACGTGTCACACCAGGGTTAAACCAACCTTTTATCTTTTTCAGAAATTGATTAAACTTTGAAAATTCATAACTCCTTCATACGAGCTCCAAATTTGGTGAACCAAATTTCTAAATTCATCTAAAATCGAGCTCTATGCATTAGAGTCATGTTTGAGTGCATTTGGATCTTTTCACAGTTCATTTGTTCTTTGTGCCCTCTATAGGCGTCGCTAATGCGACTATATTTGTGCCGTTTCATAGTCAGAGGAGGAACGTGCCGAGTACGACCGTGACTACAACGAGGAATTGGGAGACGACCGTTCTGAAGGTGCCACATTCCACCTACTTCTCGTAGATCCTATTACGCATTGCAAATGAGTAGTACTGCTAGTGCTTTAATTACTGTTGTTATCACCTGATTAGGGTTGCATGGTAGTACTTCTTGATTGCCATTATCTTGACGCAACCTTGCCCCTGCTCACCCGCTGTTAGGCTAGACACACGCATGCTATCATGAATACTATTTTGATCTCTACTACGCTTTATATCTTGATGTGATGCGTGGTGGAAACTATTATATATATGATTAAGGCACGTGGTGCCAACCTAAACGATGGATGGTGAGTGTCTTTGTGTGTGTCTTGGGTGAGTCGAGGGTGAGGGTTGTATCGACCGAAATTTGGGATATGTGACGAGCTTGAGGCGAGTCTTGCCGTGTGATGTGACTGGGCATCCTATAAGATGAATACGTGGCGGGTATATGTGATGTGATGTGTGAGGTGGGATCACGGGTGTGAGCTTTGTTGAGAGGTGGAGCCTAGGATAGGGGGTCTTTGTGGTGGCACGTAAAATGGTAAACCTGATGAAGATGTCCAGCTTGGTCAGCCCTAAGGACTTACTAGTATCCAGACTCACCGGGAATCCTTGCATCCTACACGTTCTCCTGTAACGGGAGGGACGGTTGGACTACTTGGTAGAGTGATGCCATTACTGCTAGGTTGTGAGGTGATAGGGTGGGCGGTAGGATGAGAGTTGCCCATACCGTCCTAGATCTTTGGTACCACTTGGAGGGCCCCGGTGCTATGCTTTCCCGGTCTCGGCTATGCCGAGAGGTTACCGGGAGGAGGTTCCCCAGGGGCTGAGTGGTAGGATGGCATCAGTCTGTCAAGCAAGCAGCCGGGATGTGCCTAGACAGTGCATTGTCGAGGATGGCTATCTTGTGGGTATGCGAAACCTCTGCAGAGTGTTATGGTTGATCGATCGATACATATACCGACTTGTCGGTTATGGACCTTTCCTGGGACCTGCTTCACTAGATAGGAGATGAGTCCTTCTTTTCTCCCCCGTGTTGTGAGATAGAGCCGGTCGAGGACCGTTGAGGCAGGCCGAGTGGAAGTTGGCCTGTCGACACGAGTGAGATGAGATGTGGTGGATGAGGTGGATGGGTGGTACGGGGTGGGTGGATGGATGGATGGTGTGTGGATGTGGTGTTAAACTTAAACTATATACATACTTATAATATACTACACTTGACAGATATTGCATAGGAAACCACAGTCAAATATAGGTTCTCTTGATATAACCTTATTGCATCCAGTTCCACAAAGCATAGCAAAGCATAGGGTGGAAATGTGGCGGTACATATCGTCTTCGATACTTTGACACGCAGGTTACGAGGGAGGCTTACAACTCCGAAGGATTCGATGGTTAGGGGTTTCGTCGCTACGCTCAATTCTTTGGATAGAAGTTGCTTGCGCACCCTCAAGCTGTTCCAGTTGATGCTAATCTGTGATTCGCGCCTGCTGGCGTTGTAATAAGTTATCGTAAACCCTTCTATTTGCACTCTATTATCGTTGTATGGATTTGATATTCGACTGGAATATGGGTAATATGATTTAAAAGATCGTATTACACTTCGACTGTGTGGATTTTCCCTTCGTGGAAAATCGGGTCGTTTCAGAGCCCTCTCATGATCATCATAGGGTAGCTGAGCCCTGTTTGCTCGCATCTTGTTCACAATCGACTGAAAGCGAGAAAACATCGAATCGATGGTCTCACCATCTAACTGAGTGAAGTTCTCATACTCATGCTTGTATGTTTCAAAGAGTCTGGTCTTAACTTGGAGAGTCCCCTCGTGATAGCTCTGAAGCTTCACCCAGATCTCTCGAGCGGTAGTATAGTGAGAAACTCGCTCAAACTCAAAAGGAGAGAGACTCGAGCATTACGAGCTTTGCTATTAGCATCGTGTTGCTCCATTTGCTCTTGACCAACACGAGCGAGAAGAACAACATAATTCGGATCCTCACAAATTTCCCAAACTCGTGAGCCAAGACTCTGGATATACGTCGACATGTGTATCTTCCAGTAGGGGTAATTCGATCCATCGAAAAACGGCAGTTTTCCCGAACCGCGCTCCATGTCGTCTTCTAGCGGATCACGAACCGATTAGGGTGGAATGATCCTTAACCGGCTCTGATACCAATTGAAGGACCGAAAGTGGCGACCAGAGGGGGGTGAATGGGAGCCGTAAATTTTCTTGCAAAAATATTTAGGCCGCTGTCCCAAATTCACCGCCAAAATCGCAAACAAAATACGGTGATGTCCACGACCCAAATGAGTGGGTGGATGTTCCCTAGGAACACAGCGGGACACCACAAACTCAACACAACAGACGAAAATCGAATCGGGACTCAATCGTCCACTCAACAGATAACACCGGAATTTCTCACCCGAGAAAATCAACCCACTTAAAATTCACCAACAAGAACTAGACATCGCCATGAGACATCCTGCAAGACAAACACAGAGCTGGATTTGCTCGACACTCGAAGGTGCACGGCCTACCAGCACCAACACAAAGCACACCTACAGAAAACAGGATTACCCAGGGTTCTGAACTCAAGACATTAAGGCAGAGATGCCTTCACCAATGACCGTCAGTGCTTGTCATGTAGCACGTTCAGAAAACTCAACCAGAGACAGCGCACCAAGACAGCTCAAGTGGAGATACTGCACTCCACCTAGCAGAGCTCGTGTATTAGGCAAAGGAGTAAACTAATCAGTAGATCAGCAAGCACTCAATCGTGGATTCTAAATCAAGTAAAAACCAATTTAATATTCCAATGATTAATCAATAATTGTTCTGGTGCTTCACGGAAGCAAGAAGCAAGCTTGTGACCAATCAAAACTAAGCACGGAAGGAAAATATTGTTGCTTGAAAATGACGGTACCAAAAGAATTTAGCAAGCTGCTGCACTTCCCATTCAACGAAGCTGAATGCAAGCTGCTCTGCTAGACACGTTGCTTCAGTAGCTGCTGCATCCACTTTCTAGCACAATCCCACAACAGGCTGCAAGACTGTAAAGAACGAATAGACAAGAACAGCGGGGTCTGCAGTGCAATGAATCAGAAGAACAAACAGAGAAGAGTGGCGAAGGCACCGATGGGCAAAATCTGACACGGCTGCTGGGGAGCTATCCAGAGCACTCAAAGCTGCTTCCCATGCATCGGTAGTGCAAAGCGCAACGAAGAACAGAAAGAGGGCATGCTACGTAAAACCAACGAGATCAAAAGAGCTTCTACTGAATCGACCAGCACCCTGCTCAAGACTCGACCTCGATGGGTGAGCTCACAGATAAGAATAGCAGGGTCGGGATATGAACCTCCACACAGTCACACAACTTCCTGGCGTTCACACAAGAACAGAGAAAAGGAACTGGCCGACGCCAAGAACAGAAGAAAAGCAGCGGGCAAAAATTGAACAGAAATCCAACCAAATCACTACGACTCGATCCCAAAACTTGCACAGGCAATCACCACGGAGTAGGTAAGCTATTCCCAAGAAATCATTGCGCCAATCAAACTCTACCTCCGGGATTTTCAGATCACGTGCACAAACGAAAATGGGGGAAAAAGGGAACACAGTGAGACAAACAAATCACAGATAAAAATAACGAATCCCCGAGGGCACGTGGCGGATTCGGGCCTCCATTCCCACTCGAAATCACAGCTCAAACAACCATGAATTTTTTAGTTTTGGTGACCTTTCTCACATGAACACTACGGGAGGAGAAAACCTAGGAGAAAAGGGAAAAACAAAAATGGGAGAGGTGAAGGGGTAAGGTGCTCCCCTCACCATACTTATCGACCGGGGCTTATTCCAAATTTCAGTTTTGCCCTTACATGACACCGAGCGTACTGCCTAGCCCAAGGACATTGTAGTACAACTCCACCAAGCCGGACAGATATTTTGATCCGACGGCCACTGCGCCTTTTCACCGGTAGCTTTACCTCGACGCGACATCCCCGATGCCGCCACGTGCCGTCCGTTCGCCTCGGGACCTCCGCCAGGGTTTTGAGGCTCAACCCAGAAACCCGCTGGGTGGTTTTGAGGCCCAAACCACCGAAACCCGCCTCCGTTGGTTTTGAGGCCCAAACTAACAAACCGGCCCATGTCCTTGCACTTGTAGAAGCCAAGTGCCAGCAACGCGATCCCGCCTGGCGATTTCGGGTCCCTCAGTCCAAGTCTCGATGCGTCCGCCCTTTCACCGCTCGGTCCATTCGGGGCGCGCCCGCCATCACTTGACCTTCACCTCGCCGTCGACCACCGCCTCTATGCTCGACACCTGCACAACACAAGCCAAGACACATGTGGAAATCGTGGCTTTCACCACCGTCAGTAGCACCCATCCGAGATGCTAGTAGTTGAATCTATCACTCATCATCACAACTGAACCACAAGTATAAACCTTGTGTTCACAAATTGATTTTACTAGATGCCTCAATTTTTTAATCAGGGCAGATGTCCCAGTCGACTGCCGCAGTTAATAGGCGGCAAAGTCAGCCAGGCTGCTCATAGAACAACCTCTTCTGTTAATCATTAACCGAGGTGAGTGATATAATGCAACAGCCTCAACTAATCCACACTAACCGTGGCGAATGCCTAACCGAGCCATTCACCTTAAGGCAACCGCCATAGTTAATTTTGTAACACCAATAACCATGTAGTTGCTTCATTAGAAAATAATTTAACTTTTTTTACATGAAATCAAATGAAGACAAACTTTAGATCAAAATTAAAGCCATCGATGAGATCTACAACTTTATAATTGAAACCTTTTTAAATTGAAACAGGTTATGGTCCCAAAATAATGCTATAATTGAAATTTAAAATTATCAAATCATCTTGGATGTTGACATGATGTATACAAAAGCTGTATTATTCAATAGATGTACAATTTTGTAGTTGAAAAGTTTTAAATTTGAAGATGTTTAGAGGCCTAAATGTGTGTTTGAATGTTATAGATTTTAAAATTAAATTTTTTTATTTCCTAAAAGATCTCAAATGTTCAGATAGTTAATACCAAAGTTCTAGGGTATTAACAAGTTTTTGATTTAAAGTATTCTAGAGTCTCAAATATGTGTTTGAAGTTTATATTTTTAAAAACATATTTTTTTGAACGTTTCAAAGTATCTCCAATGGAGATACATCCTATACCCAAGTTGTTACTTGAAAAGGTTTAAAACTTTATAGTTAAAAGTTTGTTCATTTGAGTTTATTTAGTACCTAAAATATCCAATATAAGACTAGAGAATATTAATACAAAAGATAGTGTATATTATATATAGATGAATGTGTGTGTGGTGCAGTGGTAGGACTTCAAAGTGTTGAGAGCTTAGGTCATCTTAAGGCGCACGCCTCTATTAGTGCGACTAAGGTGGCCGCCACTATTAATCGATTAATCTAGGCAAGCGGTTAATCACCGTGACGAGCAAACCGATCGTGTAACACCCCCAGGTGTGAGCCACAGGTTTAGCAGTGGATTTGGAGTGGACAAGTTATGCCAAACTAGTATATTGCTCGTTCTATCGCTATGGTGGCCTCTAGAAAAAATAAAACTTCAAACTAAAATAAATAGCCTCTTCAGGGTCTTCTGGTTCGGCTGCCTTTAAAGCAGGATGTCAAGGCTGCGGCTGCATGTCCCTGTGAGAGCAAAATTCTGTAGAATGGCTGCCCAACATTGCTCTGACCAGAATGCCTGCTTGACCTTGGTTTTGTCTGAAAAAAGAAAGAAAGAAAGCAAGAAAACAAAGCAGATATCAACATCACTAATATAACTCCACTAGCAACAAGTAAAAAAAGAGGGAATTCCCTGTATGCCATTTTAAAAGATCCAAATGACCTGCGTACTATTGAATTTTGAAAAGTTCCTCAGTACCCTCGTCTGAAGTTTTTTACCCGTGTGCCATTCCGTCACCTTTGCCGTTTGATTTAACGGAGATAGCTGTTGAAAAGTTCCTCTATACCCTTGCACGAAATTTTTTTTTCCCTACATGCCACTTCCGTCTATTTTACATATAAAATTAGCTAACAGCTAGCGAAAAAAAAGACACTTTTGCCCTAATGCAAAGAAAATTATTCTTTTCTCTGATGCCAAAAGACACTTCCAATAAATTTGCAATGTATCAAAAAAAAAAATTCAACAATTTGCACGTGTCCAGGATCCTGGTCGGCGGGGCGGATGGGTACCCATACGCAACCATGCCGCTACAGAATGCAGACCGTAGCGCCGCGTATGCGGTCAGGGGCAGGCGGTTGATGACCGTGCCAGTTTCCACCACCGTCCCGCCCGCGAACGCCGACGCCGGCACGCTTAGCTGCTACCCGCCGGCAGCTGACAGCAGCTACGTTATGGAGAAGCCCGCCGGTGCTGCGCCGGCAGACGGCCCGCCTAGCGTCAGTACCCACGGTGGACGGCTTCATCGGGAGGCAGTAGGAGAAGACGCCAACATACATGCCCACCGTCTGTTCCACGAGGCGATGGCTGTTCGCAGCCAAAGCCGAGGAGCCTGTCGATGCCAGTGAACAACCCACTCTACGTATGGCCGCAGCTGAAGAAGCAGCCCCGCACCGCGTCGTTCGGTGCCAGGGTCAGCGTGTTGAAGCTGTACACGCCCATGGTGCTAGACCCATCGCCGTAGCTGAGTAGAATTTTTTGGTTGTCACAATTGTCCAATGTATTTAATTTAAATATATTTTGTTGTCACAATTGTCGAATTTTTTGGATGCATTGTAAATTTGTCATATTTATTAGAATTAGAATTTCCTATGTGCACACATACCAGCTGTCATAGTGATACAGAGAAAAAAATAAAATTCTTTTTGGCATCAGAGGAAAGAATAATTTTTTGCATTAGGCAAAAGTGTCTTTTTTGCTAGCCGTTAGCTAATTGGCATGTACGGAAAAGAAATTTCGTGCAAGGGTATAGAGGAACTTTTCAACTACCATCGCCGTAAATCAAACGGCAAAGATGATGGAATGACACACGGGTAAAAGAAACTTCAGATGAGGGTACTGAGAAACTTTTTAAAATTCAATGGTACACCGGTCATTTGAATCTTTTATAATGGCATAGGGAATTCCCTCAAAAAAAATCAGTGTGGAAGACGATGACCTATGGCATTTTCATGAAATTAACCCACCACAACCAAGCACAAAATCAATCAGCATGAAGGAAACCTATATCATTAGTACATAGATCATTTCAGAGGTGAACATCCATTTGTACAGGTGGTTTGAGTTAATGTACGCCACAGAAAATCAATAAGCAGGCCCTAGCTGGAGAACCACCTGGTAAACTCAATCTATTTATGCTGGTGGGTTCCCTTGTATAACAATGTTCCCATCCCTAATGTGATAGGGATGGTGATCTCTGCTGCGCCAGTGATCTCAGCTGGGACGGCTTTAAGACAAGCTGACTGGAGGCAGGGCCGTCCCGACATATACTAAGGCCCTGTTCGAAACACTAAAATGGGGCCTAGCAAGCTTTCAATAACTCTTTTAAATAAATCCTCTATGTTTTGGTCCGGTTTGGTAGAGTGGTTAGGAAAAAAGCTTTTCCAAAAAGCTGTACAAATTGAGCAAAAAACTGATCAAAATATGCTAATCTTACCTAGCTTTAAGAATTTAGTACAAATGAGTGCGTAAAACACACACTAGCTCACTAGTTCATATTATGTACCGGCAAAGAATGATGAAGGAACGGAGTAGAGGAGGCCTGCCAATCATGTGTGAAAATATCCCCATGATGGTAGCCTAGAGCCCTAGCTAGCTGAGATACCGATCCAAGATGAATATCAGGTTGACAACAAAACAACAACAGAGCTAGGAAATCATAGCACTAAGCCCTTGTTCACTTCCCTTGCAAGTTGCAAGTTTTTCACTCTCTCTCCATCACATCAAATTTTACCCGTATATATAGAGCATTAAATGTTAGTGAAAAAAATAACTAATTATACAGTTTTGTTGTAAATCACGAGACGAATCTTTTGAGTCTAGTTGGGCCACGATTGAACAATATTTGCCAAATACAAATAAAATGCTACAGTTACACCTTTTTCTAACATTTACGAACTGAACAAGGCCTAAGGCTGCCAAGCTAGATGTTGGGCCCCTAAAAATTTGAGGCCCTGTTCCGTCGCACAGGTCGCACGCCCAGGATGGAGGGTGTCATTACTCGTATGAGACTGCGACACCAGATACTAGACTGTACCACAGGAGAAGTATGGCAAAGCAAAAGCCCGGCCCAAGAGATTTGAGCAGTCCAACAACCGTTATTGTGGACCTGAGTTGATCAATGCCTGAGTGATGCAGACGTCAGAAATACTGTATCTTGCTTGATGGAGCCATGAACCATTGACCTGTCCACACTGGAGGTCTTCACTCTGCATGCCATCACGTATGTGTGACAATAACTTAAGATAAAACAAGAACGGCTTGATTGTTATCCTTTGGAATATATATGACAGAACCTGATAGAACAATAATAATCATATAAATTATTTTTTGAGCACCAACATTTTTACATTAACAGGGACATGTATATTACCTAATTTAATTTCGTTATATGCCTGCCATATGAAAACCAGAAAAGTGATGATATATATGACTTTGTATGTCACTAGTGATGAATATGCCTCGGCGTATAGGGCCATGAAGTGGCCCAATACATTTGAGTTAATAGTAGAAAAAGCTCGTCGCCAGTGACAACACCGATGGCCAAGTTGTAGCATCGTCCGTCAATTTTCACTGGATGAAATTTTCCATGTACCGTTTATTCACTCCACTCCGAACTCCTCCTATACAGGGATGGATCCAGTGGTAGGGTTGAGTCAACATAGGTCCAGTGGCCGTAGAGGGGATAGAAGGGTTGAGTACCGCTGAAGAACTTCGACTCGACTCAAACGCTTGTCACATGGTGTGGATGGGTCAACCCACCACTATGGGTGCCCTAATCACCCGACATGATCACACATCAGAAGCAAGCTCGTGATTCCCGATGCATCGCAATCTCATGTATGCCAGCTCTTGTAGTACTATAGTACTAGTCTTTTAACTTTGCCTCTAGTTTTGCGTTGGAACGTAACCTTGTTGTGCGATCGAGTCTACGTAAAGAGGGTGAAGCAAAGCAAGCAATCAAGAAGGGCTCTTCACCACTTTTATATATGGTATGACCCGCACTCGTTCGCCAGCCAACGAGAGGCATGTGCATCCCTGGAAATTGAAGCAGCAGGTTTTTACTGCAGCGCGATGCTCCTATTTACCACAAACTTACGCACAGAAAGAGAAAATATTATGACAGAGAGTTAAGATTAATAACACTAGAATATTTCTTTTTCATATTCTTCCGATCCAGTATATGCTGATAGTACTATGCCTTATCAAATGGAGTATGTAAATTATCTTCATTGAGGGTGGGTACTGAAAAACGATGAATTAAAAGCAAAGGCAACTGCTCTGAGGCTCGATGCCAGTTTTATAAAATTGTCAGTGATATAAAGTTGTATAAATGATATCATTTACACAAAAGATTTCAAATCGGATCAAGAAGTATGTGACACACTCTTCCATATTGATCGATCAGCTGGTTGCATTGTCTTAAAATCAAATCAATGGAGGTTGGTGTCCATTCAGAGATATTCAGATATCCTCAATTGTCTAGTCTTCGTCGTTTTTGTTTTGAAGGTTTCTTCCATTTCACGTGCTCCCTCTCAAGTCAGATATAATATGTCCTCTCTTTCTAATTGAATAGGCGTTCTGATGTGGTTGCCCGGCACAATATGCCCATTTCGTTTAACAAAAAAAGGTCATCCTCTACAGCAACAAATTATTTGACCATTTTTAGGCTATGACCATCCCACCGGATTATGTTAAGCTGCTATTTTTGGGCTGTGCCCAGGTGGGCTGCAAGCTAGTTTTCTAGTACTAGCAAATATGACTCTGTGTTGCAACGGGAGAAAAAAAAAGTATCTCTCAACCAATAAACTTGATTCAACTCAAATGATCATCCAACTTCCACCGTTAGTTACTACAGCTCAAATCCAGCCTATTTGAAAATACACGCCACAATAATGTTAAATTTGGTGTCATAATATTTATACTATTTTCTATAAATATGATCAAATCTAAAATAGTTAGACTTAGATAATTCTAAAAATTGATCTCATTCGAGCGGAGTGAGTACAAGAAAGTTTTCTAAACAATATTAGCAGCCGACGGCAAGGCCGTGTGCGGTGGCATATGGAATTTTTGGGAAAGCTTCAAATCAAAGCCAAGGAACACAATTGAAGGCGAAGGGTCTATAACGATCTTAAGGGAGGGTGGAAGCTCACCGTGAGGCGGTGGACAGAAGATCAAAAAAAAAAAGGAGGTGGTGGACAGAGGTTCGAGGATGCAAGCCGGCTTAGGCACATACAGGAAGGGAGAGTTATCTTTTTTTTTCTTTCTTCCCCTCTCACCACACAAGACACAACTTATCTTCTTGATCGTATTTGTATTAAAAAAAATTCTTGAGTCTTCTCGACCATATCTTCTCACACAAACCTCGGCCTTGTTTCTTCCTGTATTGATGCCACACTTTGTCTCGCCTAGCTCCTCTCATGTAGACAGCTCGACCGCGCCTGCTCTCGGGCAGCTCCAGCACCGACAATGTTGGCCGCCTTCTCCATCACTCCGGACTACCTGAGCTCCAATGCTCAATCCGCCTTCGCAAGCCGAGCGATGACGGCCTTTGTGATTTGAGCGATGGTGGCTTCCATGATTCAAGCGACGACGGTGGTCAGCGTCGTCGGAGGGGCAACACTATGCACGGACGGGAGGAGCAGGGGCATATATAGGACACGAGGACATGACCTACCACCCGTAGGGCTTGGCCTAAAATGCTAGGCTTAAATTGTTAGTCCTACCCCTGAGTTATATGTCTTAGATACTCGAGTTGTACGTCTTAAAGGTTGTGGTGTAGTGGAGGTTCATGGCACACAACACTTGTTCATACAAAAATTGGCAACAACAAAAGGCCGGTACCTTATGGTTACAAGAGCCTCAGATTGCGACGATCCCTCTCGTCAATCATATTCATCTTGATGCCACTATTTGCAAGAAGTATTGTGGCTCATGAGCATTCAAGAAAATTGAAGGGAAAGCAAAAACACAGTTGAAACACAGACGAAAGTAATTACTAGTTGTTGGTTTTCTGAATTACACTGAAGAGTTTGCTTGACTTAGCAAATTCTATGCTACCCTATCCATACGTGTGAGGCTTCTGCAAGAAAGGTTAGCCATTTGATATTTACTATGAAATGTGGCAAGAAAAAAAAAATTAGACAAATAATATTAGCAGTCCTCCAGTCTGACCCATCTGCGGGGTGCCTCATCATTGTATCTTTCTTACGCTCTTCGCCATGCCAACGCAATAGCTTGGCTGACTTTGCATTTGCAAATAATCTACGCACTCGGGGAGCTATGGGGAAATACCAAACCACCTTTACGGGCCCTCCTTTGGCCTTGCTACCATCTTTTGACGGCCCTTGCTTGTACCTAGGAGCTTTACACTGGGGGCACGCATCCAAATCTTTGTATTTGTCTCCACGGTACAATATGCAGTCATTGGAACAGGCATGAATTTTTTCTACCTCAAGGCCGATAGGGCAGATCATTTGCTTGGCCAAGTATGTCTTCTCTAGCAACTCGTTTTGTTCTGGGAGCAGTTTACTCACTACGCCTAACAAGTCATCAAAGCCTTTATCGCTCAATCCGTTTGTTGATTTGAACTCTAATAGCATGATATTGGCTTCGAGTTTGCTGACCCGACAACCATGATACAATGGTGTTTTCGCATCCTTTCTCATTCTCTCTAGCTTTTTCAACTCTCTAGCACTAAGACATCCTCCCTCCACATCCCTCATCATCTTAGAAAGTCCATCTTCCTCATCCGTATTGTCAGCCAACGTATTCAAAAACACATTGTCATTGGTAGCAATGGGTTGCGTGGGAACAACAGTATGCAGATGATTTGCATACTCGTTAAGTGCTATGTCGGGCATGGTTACATCATCATTGATTTCGGAGGAACATTATCACCAACCTCGCCATGCATATACCAGATTTTGTAGTCCCTCATGAACCCCCTAGTAATTAGGTGACACCGTATAGACTCCACATTTCCCCATTTCTTCCGATTTTTGCAATCTTTGCATGGGCAAAAGACAAGCTGTCCATCACCGGTGTTGGCTACGGCTGCAGTGACGAATGTGCTGATGCCCATCAAGTACCACTCGTTCGTCGGCGGTAGACTGTACATCCGCTCTCGATCCATCTCTGCACAGGAAATTTGGAAGAGTAATTACAGGTGAAATAATTAAAAGTGGTCCATTCAAGCTGAAGAATTTGAGCTCCCAACTCCATCCCTACAGTATATTACACTTATTTATATTTCTCTTTATTAATTCAAAACATTAATTGTAAACCGAGTTCTAATTTCTTATCATGATAAATTTAATTTGGGACACTTAATCAACAACAACAATATAGCTCAAAAAAATGGTAGACTAGTTTAGGTTAAAATTAAAATGGACCTTTCATGATGAAAAATTGAACCTCATAAATCTAGACCTAAAGTATATTCTACACTACCTTATCATGGCAAATTTAAAATTGAGAATAAATATAGTCACTAATTACAAAAAGGAAAACTTGGAGACAATCAACAACAACTATTTTGTTACAAACAACATTGATTTTGTTCATCAAAATAAATACTCCATGACCTAATTGAAGCATGACATAGTTGCAATCATCCAAACATCCATGCAATTAGCTAGAGGCATACAATTAGCTAGAGACACCGACCTTTTGCAAAATGGATTCTCCAAATTTTAGATCCTTTCCTCGATGTCCAATTCCAATTGACAAGTGCTCTCTAACATTAACACACAATTTGAGTGACAATGTAGCCATGAAAAAACTCTAAAGCTACCAATTCCAAGGAAGGAGGTGAGGCTTGTTAAAACTAACCTTAATTAAATAGCCGCAACAATGGAGGGGTGAGAGAAAACGCTCCTCTGCTGCACTTCCTTCGAACTGGTGGGAGAGAGAGGAGTGGAGGCCTTTTGTACCACGGTACATCACTGGCGGTTTGTTTCTCAAACCGCCAGTGATCAACGCTGGTCACTGCCGGCATGTATCAAACCACCAGTGATGTAGAGGCTTCAGTGGCGGTTTGAGTTTAGAACCGCCACTAAATCTTCAGTGATGGTTGTAGCCTCAAACCGCCACTGAAGCCTACCTTCACTGGCGGTTGACGGCCTCCTAGGCCACCCAGCCAATCATTGAAACTTTCAACCACCACCAGCCAATCATTGAAACTTTCAACCGCCATTGAATATCATCAGTAGCGGTTGGTTGAATACCGCCACTGATAGACCGCCACTGAAGGCCAAATCTGGCGTAGTGAATGTAGGCAAGGAAGGGTGACCAAGAATATTTCCACGGAGGTGGGCTGTGAGACCGTGGTATCTGCTTTTAAATGGTAGGTAGTTGACTCACTGAGGACAAGTTCCTAGCCAAGTCATTTTATTCAGCACAGTTTCATCATCTACATGTGTTTTTAAAGTCGATACTTACGGGCTGTTTATTTTCCACTAGAAAAACGGCTCCTACAAAGCATTTAAATTGGTAGGGCTGTTTCGGAGCAAGATTAATTAGGGACAGGCATAGAGAGATGTATGTCACTATATATGGACTAAGTCAAAAAGTGACAGGCATTATTTTTGGATATTGAAAAAAATGATATGCTTTCTATGCCCATCAATTTCAGTGCTAATTAAAACTAAAAGGAATGTGCAAATGCCCATCAGTTTCACAATCTTCTGTACACGATGTCTTATGAATGACTCATGCACCTTACACTCCCAGATTCATGCACCTCATTCCAAACTTGCAAGGAAATGAACATTTTGAGAGAGAGAGAGAGAGAGATCAAAGATTTTCTTTGTCTTACAGTTGGCTTTTGAAAAGGTAGCTAGCAGCTTTTGTACGGATATATAATGTGCACCATGTGGAAGCTCTTGGCGACCACATTTTCTATCATCTCTAGTTTAGTAAATTTTTTTCAGTGAATGACCGCGCATTTCATGAAGGGTTAATTCAGTGAAGGACTTTCTTCACATTTCGTGGCGAGGTTCTCTCGCTGTGATTTATTTGTCCGCCTTTGTTGGCTTGGATGCAGTGAAGGACCGCGCGTCAGAGTGGCTCTTAAGTCTTAATTTTCACCCGAGAACTCATTATGTATTCACCTTCTGTACACAAGGTCTCATGAGCGGATCAGTACGATTCAATGCATCTCGCTCCTTCAAAATTTGCAAGGAAATGGGCATTTTGAGCGACAGATATTTCTTCGCAGCCCATCCTGACTCTTTACTCCTCTCAAGTCAGGCCATCGCATGCCTGAATTCTGCCAATACTGCCTTGGGCACTGACTAAAATCTCTAGGACTCCGCCATACTCTTGCGAGCAACCTGCAACGCTACCGCGCGCCGCAGCGCACCTCGAGGTCTCATCTCTGTTCAGTTTACACTGCAGGATTGTTTTGATAACCCAAGAACACTGGCTGCAATCAGTCCAATGGTGTACTAATTAACCGAGACGATCAGCTGTCAGCTGCAAGATCGCGTTTCCCGACGCATCCCAATCTCATGTATGCTCTTGTAGTAGCAGTACTAGTCTTTTAGCTTCGCCTAATCTAGTTTTGGTGCAGGAACCTAATAACCTTCTTGTGCGATTGAGTAGGCTACAGAGGACCAAGCAAGCAATTCAGAAGAATTCCTCACCACTCTTATATAGTATGACCCCTCGCTGGTTCGTCAACCAATATGAGACGCATGTCCATCCCTGGAACTGGAAGTCTGGAACCAGGTTTTTACTGCAGCACGGTGCTCCTATCCTATCTACCAGAAACCTGCGCAGAGCACAGAGAAAATGATGACGGAGAGTTAGTATTAATAACAGCAGAGTATTTTCTTTCTTCTTCCATTCCATGCTGGTAATGCTATGCCCCATCCTTATCAAATAGAGTAGGTACATTATCCTCATTGATGTGAGATTATCGAATTTGTTGTCATGACGTGATTATTGATGTCATGATCTGATTACCGATTCTCTTTGGGTCAAGCTACACATTTGAAGTGGTTACATGCATGGGTCGGTGTTCCGGATTTAATTTGTCAGTCTCGATCGTTATCGACATGTATCTAGCCGCATTTTACCATTCCTGACATATTCCCGATTCCGTTTGCGTATTCAAATATGAAAACAACAAAAATGGTAAGAGTTTCCTAATCATTCCTGACCGTTTTTATCCCTCGCTGAGGGTGGATACGGAAACCAACGGTCGCTCAAGAGTTGCCAATTTACACAACTGTATACATTCGTCATAATATACTACAAGAACTAACGATCCCAACAAACTTTTGGCCAGGGTTCACCCTAGCTAGCTCACTATATATATAATACTTCCTCCATTCCAAATTATAAAATGTTTGACTTTTTTACACCAACTTTGACCACTAGCTAGCTAGCTCAAGAGTTTCTTTTATCATTGCTTGCTTTATCAATGAAAGTTTTTCGAGAATAACTTAAATTTGATAAGTTTGCATAAATTTTTTGAATAAGACGAGTAGTCAAACTTAAGGTTGAAAAAGTCAAGCATTTTATAATTTGGGATAGAGAAAATATCAAATGATGTGACGTAGCATCCACACTTTTGCATATACCTTGAAGGCCTCAACTTATGAACCTTAGCTTGTTCTACATAGTGATTTTTCGTGTGTTAGTTTGCAGCGAGCAAACATTTTCCTCAAGCAAGCGAAACAATAAACTCACGACAAGAGACTTAGCTTAACCAAGAACTAGGCATCTCATCTCATTATTACTAATTGGAGGGTCCAAATAAGCACTGTTAGCCTAGATGGAAGACAGTTGTTAATCTTCCGAGTAGCATCTAGACATTCTAGACCAAGATTATACAAGTCCTGCAAAATTTTAAAACACAATTGATTGGAGAAAAACATTTTAAAAGTTGTATTCAGAAAAAAAAATGTGGACATATGTTATATATAACTTCCAAGTACAGCATTCGAACCACCATGCACCCTGCACCACCAGCCCACCACGATATATATACTCTCTATTCTTTTACATGTATATTATAGCTTTGTTCTAATTTAAATATTTTAATCTTTGACCATCAATTTTGTGAAATCTGCGTAGTTTCACAATATATACATATATATATATATATATATATATATATATATATATATATATATATATATATAGGAAATTCCATCCTACTCCTAGGGAGTAGTTACTCTCATATTAATATCTCTAGATTTAAGGTGTATATGACCAAACGAAGTGTATGTACACGAAGTATATAATCATACTAGACCATCTATGGTAGTATATATGTCAAGTATGCATACATACATAGAGTATGTGGTTATACTTGTTTTATATACTACAAATCGATGGGTTTTTTCGTAATATATTTAAAAGTATGGGTTCCTTTGAAATTTTTTCACGTAGGAAGATTTGAAGTATCTTAGTATGAGTATATAAACATACTCAAAGTGATAAACAAGTATAAATACATACGCAATATGTTGTTTTGAAGATGGGAGTAACTACTCCAGGGAGTAGAAAAAACCTCTTCCTATATATATATATATATATTACATATATATTGTGAAATTAGCACATGACATAGAGAAATTAAAAACATAAATCTTATTTTTTAAATATGTGTACATTTATCATTAAAATTTGATGGTCATCAAAATTAGAAATGTTTGACTCAGATTTAATAATACGATTATATGTAAAAAAGAATATAGGGGTAAAAATGATGGGCCAGTGCAGTGCACTGAGCCCAGGCCCACAACGATCTGAAACTGAAAACCTGGCCCAGCCCAACGAAACCCCACTAGCACCACCACATCACCAGTTGCCGCCTCCTCTCCTTCCCTCTCACATGGCACAACTCCCAGGCCGCGCCGCCGCCGGCAATGTAGCGGCCGGGAAAGAAGAGGCGCTAGACCTGGACGACTCCGACGTCCGCTTCGTTCCCCCGCCGCTTCCCCACTCTTTCGACGCCGCCGCCTCCCAGCCCCAGCCCCAGCAGGACAAACCCCGCACCCCTCCCACCACCACCACCGCATCCCCGACCCCGCCGCCGCCGTCGTCCAGGACACGGTCCTCCCGCGCTCCGCCGCCCGCCAGCCTCTCTCAACGGGACGCGGGGACCCGCACGCCACGGACGCCGACTTCTTGCGGCCCCCGTGGCTCTGCGCCCTCCAGTTCCTTGGTGAGGGGCAATGATTCAGTGAGGGCCTTTCTTCGCGTTTCGTGGCGAGGTTGTCTCCGTGTGATTTATTTGTCCGCCTTTGTTGGCTTGGATTGGATGCAGCGAAGCACCGCCCGTCGGAGCGGCCGGGGATCAGGGCCATTAAGGACGACGAGGAATTGCTTCGAGCACCTTTGGTGCGTGTTCCTCACCTGCCAAGCTTTTAGTTTTCCGCATGGCCATGTTGTCCCATCCTAGCGGTGATGTTTTGTGGCTTCTATGTTGACATCAGTGTAACTGCATCAGGTGGCTGGGGTGGTGACCTCGTGCAAGCCAAACGGGCTCGGAGATCTCCTCTTGATTCTAAAGGTTAGCACCGGCCTTCATTCTCTATGCTGCTTGTTCACACCCTTTTTATCGCACAGCACCCCTATGTACAAAGACTAGCCAAGCCTTTGTAAGGAACTAGAGCTTGTAAAACCAGCTTCTGTGTCATGATGAAGCACACTTCCTTTGCAGCTACACAGGAAACCAAAATGTCATTGATGTTGTCAGCTGCTTGATTGCACAGAATGCAAGAAGCAGGGTGAGGCTACCCTCGCTTAACAATCTGTCAGCTGTCCAACAGTGTTACAGTCATTTATGACAGCTTGCCACAAGAACTAAACCCGAAATGGAGCTCAAGACTTCCAACTCTTTTTCCAAGGTGTAAATCCAGTGGATTCCACGTACAATTAGTTGTAAGCTGATTCACTTGAATATAATCATGACTCCAAAGTACTAGCTTCCTGGAGGGTGACATTTTGTAGCAAGTGACATAGTTGGAGATATTCCATTATTGCCTTTAAAGTGAGAGCACGACAGATACCTTTTACCCATTCTCTATTCTCTATTTACCACAGCCTCCTCCTCCATTCTCCATTTAATTGCTTTCCAGGGACAAGGATAATAAGGTTGGCAGTAACTTCTGATATGATCTTTCCTTGTAGCCATAGATTAGTTTTGAATTTAGTAGTGGACCCATCCCCTACATTGGTTATGTTATCGTAGCCATATCAAAAACAGCTCCCATGGTTGGATGCGCCCGGATTTATGACCCTGTCAATGGTTGACCGGAGTCTTTTCTCAAAGTCATAGCCATCTTACTTATGGCTCCACAAAATTGAAGGTGCTGTTGAATTTCCTGCCAATAAACAAGACAGTTACCACCATTGTCCTCTTGGCCTTTCCAAAGAAGCCTTATCTTTTTATCAATTGCCTTGCTTATCAATTTTGTAAGGCTCATAACGGTCATAAGATGTTAGAAGCACTTGTACCAAAATTAATCTACCAGTTAAAATTAAAAGAAAATAATCTACCAGCTTCTGTTCATCAAAAGGGCCCTCCAGCTTGGCAAATAATCAGCCACCTTATCAACAAATGGCTAAAATCAGTTTTGTTGAGCTCCTACATGAACAAAGGAAGCCCTAGATAAGTACCTAGAAAATTTCTTGATTTCACATGTGAGATGATCATGTAAATTTCCAGCTCTTTACTTTGGATTAATGTAGCAGAGGTCTTGTGATTTACGAATATTGGCTTTGAGGCCTGAAGGTTCTCAAAAAATGTACAATGCTTGATTGATCAGTTTCCATATCCTTCACAACCGGTCGTGATCAATAAAATAGCATCACCAACATATAAGGATAGCCGGTGCCGATGCCATAGACCATGATTTTTTTGACATGTACTAGGTCTCTTTTTCTTTCCTATCGTCCGCGTCGCTCCCCACGCGGGGCGGCTGCGGCTCCCAGGTCCGCCGCCCCTCCCACTGGTCCGCCGCCGCCGGAGCTGGTCGCCTAGGCCTCTCTCGGCCAGCCAGGGATGGCGGCGGCGTGGCCTCTCCTCGGTGGCGCGCGAAGCAGCAGGGCCGGCAGTCCTTCCTCCCGGCGCGGCTGCGGTGGAGCTCGGGAGGTCATGAGCGGCCAGGGCTTCATCCTGGCCGGTAACCGTGGTGTCGGCGCAGGGATGGCGGCGGGGTTCCTCTCCTTTCTCCGCCTCCCTTCTCCTGCCTTGAGCTGGCGGCGCAGTACCGTGGGCGGGTGGTCCGGTAGCCGGGCGGCTGGGGATCCGGCGGCCGAACGCTTCGGATTCGTGGTCGGGCGGCCGGATCCGGTTGCCAGCGATCCGGATTGGCCATTATGGTGGCGTGGCGACCGGGGCGGCGGCCATGGCGGCCGACGGCGGTCATGGCGGCGGCGGGTGAGCTCTTCTCTCATGGGGCTCCTCACCTCCGCTGGGCTCCTTTCCCCGCACGACATTGGAGGCCGGGCGGTCGGGAAGCCGCGGCTGCCGGACGGCTAGCTGCCGGGCCTTTGGCCGCCGGGCCTCCTCGCGCCTTGCCGCCGGGCCGCAGCTGCTGCGCGGGATGCCGCGGGCGCTACCGCTTCCGGGTGGTCAAGACGGGCGGCGGGGCGGGCGTAAGGCGCGCTGGTTTGGGCTCTGGCGTCTGGATCCGGGCGGCCCTAGGACGGGGGGCGCCTAAGATGGCGGAGGGCACGCGCCCCGTGGCTGCTGGGCGGCGTCGCCAGCCGACTTGGGCGAGTGCCGTAGCCGACGATGGTGGTCGTAAGGGCGGCCACTCGGCGGCTGTGTGAAGGGCGGAGTTAGGTCCAGCTCGCGTGGCCCAAATAAGGGGGTGGCGGCGACAGGCGGGGGTCATGTGAGCAAAATGGCCACGACGATGCCCCCTTCGAAGAGGCTTATGTGGGGTGGCGGACAACGGCGAGGGTGGCGTCACGGGGGGGGGTCCGCAACCGGACGTTCGGGCTAGGGGAGGATTCTTAGGCGAAAGCCTTGGCGGCGACGACGCTGCTAGGCGCCGCTTCCCTCGTTGAGGGCGTCGTGTTTCCCTCTAGCATGTTTTCCAAGGGTGAAAACCCGGTCCACGTTGGACGCGGCGGCTGCGCCATCGGTGTCGCTCCCTTCTTGAAGGCGCCGCATTTGGATTTTCGTCGTGGTTTCGATGCAATGTGAAGGTTCGTGGTTGGAAGTCGGAGCTGCTCTTCGGGTTTGAGCTTGGCAACGGCGACCGGGCGGCGGCCGTTAGCTTCGAACCCATCGGGGGGTGGTTAGTGGGTGGTCCGCCATGGAAAGTCGGAGCTGCCTGGCAGCTTGGCTTCCATGCTCGGCAACGATGACCCATGGCCGGGGCCGTGTGTGTGCTCAACCGGTGTTGCGTGGGTTGGTTAATCCTTCGAGTGTCTTTTCGGCATCTCGCCGGTTGGTTAACCTTCTTGTACATAATTTCATTCGTTTTAATTGAGCGGCAGAGCTCCCGCCTTTATTTCAAAAAAAAAAAAAAAAAAAAAAAAAAATGCCATAGACCATGGAACAAGAGTAGCTTTAGCAATCCTTGCGCTGCTCTAAAGACCACGGAGTTCGAACCTCCATTGACAAAACAAATAGCATGGGTGATAGTGGATCGCCTTGTCGGGGACCATGTTAATGAGTCACTCCCGGTTTATGATCCACCAAGACAGGTGGAGAAAAGGTGGGCAGCAAAGCACATAGCACCGACCAAAATGTCTTTTGTATGTCCTACAACTTAAATAGGGTCTTTGTATTTGTGTGCTTCAAAGAGGCTAAGCCAAAACAAAGCATTGGCTCTTTTTGCGTAACCAATCCTCCGTTGATATAATGATATGTTGAGCTGAATATCAACTGCTTACTCTTGATAGGATCCAACCGACTCAATTAGTGCTTCAGTTCACAAGAAAGTCCTAGAGGAGAATAATGGCCATGATATCTCAGTTGGGTGTGCTGTTATTTTTAGTAAGGTGAGTACATAAGTTTGACTTATTTTGTTGTCAAAAGTAGTCTACTGTGGTGGCTGTTGGCAAGTGATTGGTTCAACTGTTAAATATGTTGTTTTCAAGTCCAGGTAGCTATTTTCCGTCCGTCTCGCAGGTTGTGCTACCTCAATGTTACCAAAGGAAAAGTGATCAAGGTATTTGTCATAGTTTCATACTAATTTAGATTGCTACTAATTACTGTAATCAGTTCTGATATACATGATGATGCTTTCTGAGTTTAATTGTTGTTGAAATCAAAATTGTTGAATACAATTTACTACTGAAGTGAAAAGAAATAAATCAAAGTGAACTACTCTGGCATTTGTACAAAAATATTCTTGTTCTGCTTAGCCATTTTTGGAATCTGGTTGTACCAGTTATCAACTGCAACTTTTATCTGAAGGCAACATATCAAGTGCAATCACATTACAATTTTGCAGTCAACTATTGGTTTGGGATTGACTCCACGTATATAGTGCATAAAATCCTAAAATTTTTATGATTCAGTGATTCTACGATTACACTGAGAAAAAAATGGCCTTCCAAATCTTAGGATTCACGAGTCAGGACTTGAAGTTTATAACCATCTTTCCACAGTAGTTTCACTGTACCATTTTTTCTGAATATTGAAGCACTATCACAATGCACATTACAACATAATAATATTTTTTGTACAGAAATTCTCTTAGGACATATGGGTATAATGATGCAAATATTTGCAGGTTTTTAGTAAGGATTGTGCTGCCCCAGCTAAGCTAGTGATTTCATCTTCTACTGAAAGAAGTCAAGGTGGAGATTCTACCGGCAATATAATGATGAAAATTTTAGGCTGTGAAGACATGATGCCCAGTAAAAACGAGATGACAGCTACTGAGGTTTCTCGTGAACACCATGCAACACCTGATTCAAGTAATAGCGCTTCAACGTGGGATATTTGTGGTAGGTTTAGTTTAGGAAGTAACCAGGAAGGTAAATTGCTGGTAGGAGATCCACACAAGAAGCATACATCAAGCTGCAGTACTGATGGGCATTCCCAACAAAATTTGAGCATTCCAAATACTACAGGTTGCTTCTCAACCCCAAAAGAAAATGTTAGTACCAGCAGTGGATCACTTCTCAAACGCAAAAGGGCTGTATCAGAATGGACAGATGAGCAGCTTTCTGAACTGTCGTTAGACTTATAGCATTGTACTATATATCTGATAAATAAGTTGTTAGACTTTTACTAGTCAATGTATTGCAGTTATATTAATGATATGAGCTCGTAAGAACTTGACAAGTTCTGTAAAGTGGCGCTTATAGCATCTAGAGCTGTATATATTGTTGTTCAGGAGGTCACTTTTCTGAAATGGTTGTCATGCCAGTCTTTCATTGTACACAATTTTGTGCTTCTGCCTTCTGATATTTGAGCTACAGATAATTGTGTCTTGGTATCGGAAAAAACTAGGAGATTAGAGGCTTCTCTTTAATCGGTACCCATTTTCATAAGATACACTTAATTTCTGAGCATTTTCAGGATTCTTTACAGAATGTTTGGATTGGCTAACGAAATTATGAATTGACCTAGACATGTTATGCTGGTTTTATCTTTAATTACAAGAATGGACGGAATGTGGTCAAAAGGCATGAAAACACCAATGTTTCTGGTACAATAACGTCTGCCTGCCAAGTTTCACCAGATGCACGTTAAAACAAACTTCGTTAAATCTTTAAATAAAACGTGTGCATGAAAGGTTGGTTTGCTAGAATTATGATATGTGCAACATTTGTTGCATAAACAACCATTCGCAAGACATTCAAAAAAAAAAAAAAAAAAAAAAAAAAACCATTCGCAAGATAAAAATGATGATCAGAACAACATGAAGCCTAGGCCCTAGAGACATTGATTGGAGTAAAATACATTATTGCCAGCTACAAAAAACGCATAGCAAAGCTTTACTCAATTTGTCAGGTTTAAACCAATCCATAGACAAATTCCCATCGATTATGAAAACTAACTCGTCGCAAGATCTGCCTATACGTATCGTCGTCGTAGCTGCCACAAGATTAAGGTACGTCAAGATATTTTAATGCCTATCACACGCTAGCTTACAATATTACACGAAGAATTGAAGATGTCATTACATTTGAATTATAGACAGCAAGGAGAGTTCATTCATCTAGAATACTTATAATTTAGGACAAATTTTTAAATGCCGAATAAATCATATTTAAGGACCGAAGGGGTATATCATATTCCTGATGGGTATTAGCCTAGTGCTTTACCTAGTTATCTAGTTATCTATCTAAGTATTTACTTTACCTTCTTTGTAATTATAGCATAGGTTCCTTGGCAACCAAGTTGATCATAGTGCCTTGGCAACCAAGTAGAAAGAAGGAATCGCTTTTTACGGTTAGGGAGTAGTTGAGCCACCGCTCTATATAAGCGTGGCATCTATCTTGTATCAGTGAGTGAACTTTTGCAATTTCAATACAATCCAAGCGGCATACTTGCCAAGTTGCCCTCCTGGCAGGGAGAAAAGATCTCTCTCTAGATCCATGTTTACAACAATTGGTATCGGAGCAGGGGTTAGGAGAGAACGAGAGGGCCATGTCCACCTCCGCCAGCCGCAGCGTGTAAGCCGCAGCCCACCGCCGCCCGAGGCCCACGCCGCGTGGCGGAGGCGCGGTGGTGAACCCGGCCGGCGCGTCGGCCGCCGCGCAGAGGCCGCCGCCGCCGCTGGGCGGTCGAGGCGGCTCGGGGCGGCGGCCGCAACCATGGCGGCGGTAGCGAGCCGCCCGCCAGTTGCGCGAGGAGCTGGAGCGGGAGCGGGCGCCCTTGGATGGCCCAGGAGTCTGAGCAGCGCCGGGGGGATGGGGATCGCCATCGCCGGTTCGACGCCGTGGACGCGGAGGTCGTCGCGGATCTCCAGCGCCCATCGTCTACAAGGACTCCGGCGCGGCGACCCCATGGCCCATGCTCACGAAGACGAACTACCATGAGTGGAGTTCACTGATGAAGTTGAAGATGCAGGCCCGTCAGCTCTGGGATGCGGTCGAGTACGGCGATCTCCCGTATCATGAAGACCGGCGCGCGCTGGAGGCCATCATCGCCGGAGTGCCACCGGAGATGGGCGTTCCCCTCGCCGACAAGGCGACGGCCAAGGAGGCCTGGGACTCCATCGCCACCGCCCGCATCGGTGTCAACCGCATCCGTCGTGCCACGCTCCAGCGCCTGCGCAAGGAGTGGGAGGACCTCGCCTTCCGCCCGGGGGAGCAAGTCGAGGATTTTGCTCTGCGCTTGATGGCGCTGCGGCAGCAGATGACCCTCCTCGGCGAGTAGCACATCGACGAGGAGCGAGCGGTGGAGAAGTACCTGTGCGCCGTCCCTAAGAAGTACGGGCAGATCAAGGTCGCCATCGAAACGCTCCTCGACTTCGACGAGCTCACCATTGAGGAGATCACCGGGCGGCTGAAGACGGTGGATGATCTCGACGCCGATCCGACCCTTGAGACTGCCTCCATGGGCGGAAAGCTCATGCTCACGGAGGAGCAGTGGCTTGCACGCCAGAAGAAGAAGAAGGAGGCCGGCGAGTCCAAAGAATGGGAACGCTGGAGCCGGCTGGCTTTCAGCTGGGCGGCAAAAAGGTGCGCGCCAAAGGGGCGGAGTAAAGCGGTCGGGTGGCGGCGGCGGGCAGCCACGGCGAAGGCGAGGGTGGTGCCGGCGATCGGAGGAATCGCGACGACGCCCGCCTCAATCGCCACCGGGCAACCGGCATCGGGCCAAGGATTGCCTGCAGCCACGCGGGAGCGCCGTGCGGCCGCACATGTGGCGGAGGCCGACGACGCCGGGCGGCGCTCTTCCTCGCCACGGCTTCATCTCCGGACGAGGAGCAAGCGGTGGTCTGCTCCAACGCCAATGTCGACCTCGACGAGCCCCGCGCGCGCGTTCCTGGACACCGGCTCCGGCGAGGAGGCACTGGATGGCTGGTACCTCGACAGCAGCACCACCCACCACATGACCTGTCGCCGCGAGCTCTTCTCCGACCTCGACACCTCCGTTCGTGGCTCGGTGCGTTTCGGCGACGCCTCGAGGGTGGAAATCCATGGCATCGGCTCCATCGTCTTTCAGGCCAAGAGCGGTGAGCAGCGCGTGCTTCAAGGCGTCTACTTCATCCCGAAGCTGCGCAACTCCATCATGAGTTTGGGGCAGCTCGATGAGGGCGGATCCAAGGTGGAGATCGATCATGGCGTGCTCCGCATCTGGGATCGTCGTGGGCGCCTCCTCATCAAGGTGCATCGGGGACCCAGTCGCCTCTACGTCCTCCACCTCAACGCCACGCAACCCGTCTGTCTCGCCCCACGAGCCAACGACGAAGCCTGGCGCTGGCACGAGCGCTTCGGTCATCTTCACTTCGAAGCTCTGCATCAGCTCGGAGCAAAGTCCATGGTGCGCGGCCTGCCGGTCATCAAGCACGCCGAGCAAGTCTGCGACACCTGCGTCACGACCAAGCAGCGCCGTCGATCGTTCCCGCAGCAGGCGCTCTACCGCGCGCAGGAGCAGCTGGAGCTGGTCCACGGCGACCTCTGCGGACCAGTCTCGCTAGCAATTCTGGGCGGGCGGCGCTTCTTTCTTCTCATGGTCGACGACGCCACACGCTTCATGTGGGCGGTCCTGCTGCCGTCCAAGGATGCCACAGCCAACGCCGTGAAGGACATCAAGGCGGTGGCAGAGAAGGAGAGCGGGCGCCCGCTCAAGGTGCTGCGCACCGACAATGGCGGCGAATTCACCGTCGCGGAGTTCGCAGACTACTGCGCCAAGGAGGGCGTGCAGCGACACTACTCCGCGCCCTACTCTCCCCAGCAGAACGGCGTGGTGGAACGCCGGAATCAGACCGTGGTGGCCACCGCCCGCGCTCTGCTGAAGCAAAGGAAGATGTCGGCCAAGTTCTAGGGGGAGGCGGTGATGACCGCCGTGCACCTGCTCAACCGCTCCCCGACGCGGAGCTTGCAGGGAAAGACCCCCTACGAGGCCTGGCACGGGCGTACGCCGGCGGTGAGCCATTTGAAGACCTTCGGCTGCGTCGCCTACACTAGGGATTTGGGCCAGCTGAAGAAGCTGGACGATCGCGGCAAGGCGGGCGTCTTCATCGGCTATGCAGAGGGCACCAAGGCCTACCGGATCCTCGATCCGGTGACGCAGCGGGTCAAGGTGAGCCGAGACGTCGTCTTCGACGAAGGACGCGGCTGGGATTGGTCGACTCCAGGCGCAGGAAGCTCGGCGGCGGCAGGAAGCGACTTCACCGTCGAGTACTGGCTGCCGCATCAAGCTGGAGGCGCACCTAGGGCTCCACCATCGATGGGCGGAACATCTACGCCGCCGGCTGCATCGCCTTCTGCACCCCGATCGCCGTCTCCAGGGGAGTTGGAGCAGAGGAACTCTCCGGCGGGCGCAGGGGATACTTCTTCACCGACCGCCGCCGTCCAATTGAGCCCTCCCACTGTGCCAATCGCCAATTCCCCATCACCAGCAACTCCAATTGATTCGTCTTCACCGGCGGAAGCAGCAGAAGCTGGGGATTTTGTGGAATTCACCACCCCGCTCGAGGATGATGAGGAGCGGCTCGACGCCTTCTACGACGGCGATCAGCTGCGCTACCGCACCCTCTCCAATATCCTCGGCGAGCAGCCCACTCCGCCGCCTGTGACACGTCTCTTCGCCGAGCTCCACCTCACCCACGCCGGAGAACCGGCCAGCTTCGCCGAGGCCAAGAACGATCCCGCCTGGCGAGCCGCGATGGAGCAGGAGCTTAAGGCGGTGAGCACAATCATACCTGGGAGCTGGTGCCACACCCTGCTGGTCACCGGCCAATTACCCTGAAATGGGTCTTCAAGCTCAAGAAGAACGAGCTGGGCGCGGTGATCAAGCACAAGGCACGGCTCGTGGCGCGCGGCTTCGTCCAGCAGGAGGGCGTGGACTACGACGATGCTTTTGCTCCGGTGGTGCGGATGGAGTCGGTCAGAGTCCTCCTCGCGCTGGCTGCTCAGGAAGGGTGGCGGGTCCATCACATGGACGTGAAATCCGCCTTCCTCAACGGCGATCTTAAGGAGGAGGTGTACGTGCAGCAGCCGCCTGGCTACGCGTCGCCAGAGAAGAAGGCAAAGTCTACCGCCTTCGCAAGGCACTCTACGGCCTGCGATAGGCGCCACGGGCATGGAACGCTAAGCTGGATGCCACACTCAAGGAGATGGGCTTCCAGCAGAGCAACCATGAGGCTGCAATGTACAGGCGGGGCAGTGGGCGCACTGTCCTGCTTGTCGGCGTCTACGTCGACGATCTGATCATCACCGACGCGGAAGAGGCAGAGGTGGAGGCGTTCAAGGTCAAGATGAAGAGCACCTTCGACATGAGCGACCTCGGCTTCTACCTCGATGTTGAAGTACACCAGAGCACCGTCGGAATCACTCTCAGGCAATCCCATTATGCCAAGAGGATTCTCGAGTCGGGGGAATGGAGGGTCAGAACCCACCCCACACTCCAATGGAGGAGCGGCTTCGACTCAAGCAAGCACAACACTGGGCCGAGGTCGATCCTACCCACCACCGGGCGCCTCATCGGAAGTTCCGCCTCTACCGGTGCACACGCGCCTCGACATCTCCTTCGCCGTCGGCCGCCGGGCCGATTCATGGAGCGGCCAACGCCGGAGCATCAAGCTGCAATCAAAGCGAATCCTCCGCCACGTTGCCGGCACGCTTGACTATGGACTCCACTTCACCAAGGCTCCAAGCAAAGCTCGCTTCATCGGCCATCGCGACGCGACCTCGCCCGGCGATGTTGACACAAGCAAAAGCACGAGTGGAGCCCTCTTCTTCCTTGGCAACCGCTTGGTCACCGGCAATCTATCAAACGTAAGGTGGTGGCGCTTTCAAGCCGTGGAAGCGTAGTACATCGCCGCCTCCACCGCTGCAACTCAAGCTTTGTGGTGTCAAGACTCCCCGGCCGAGCTCCTCGGCAAGACAGCTTGAAGTGGTGGACTGAAGGTGGACAAGCAAATCAGCACTTGCTCGCCAAGAATCCAAAGCTTCCATGAGAGAAGCAAACACATCAGGATCAAGTACCACTTCATCCGTAGCTGCCTTGAAGATAGAAGCATCGGGGCCAAGTACATCTCAACCGCCGATCGCCTAGCGGACATTCTCGACCAAGTCCCCAGGAAAGGCCAAGTTCCAAGAAATGAGAGGCGAATTGGGTGAAGCCGATCAACTCCGAGGTGCACAAGGCTAAGGGGGAGAACCGATGGGTATTAGCCTAGTGCTTTACCTAGTTATCTATCTAAGTATTTACTTTACCTTGCTGTAATCATAGCATAGGTTCCTTGGCAACCAAGTTGATCATGGTGCCTTGGCAACCAAGTAGAAGGGAATCTGCTTTATGCAGTTAGGGAGTCGTTGAGCCACTGCTCTATATAAGCAGGGCACCTATCTTGTATCAGTGAGTGAACCTTTGCAATTTCAATACAATCCAAGCGGCATACTAGCCAAGCTGCCCTCTGGGCAGCAGAAAAGATCTCTCTCTTGATCCATGTTTACAACAATTCCATTATAATTTATAAACCAATTCGGCACCCTATCAGTCAGATGCCATTATATCTTGTTTCATTATCAAAAGCAGGTCAACCTGTTTCAAGCAACACCATCTAATTGATTATCATTCAAAAGAATTAGCAGTTTGCATCTAAACAGCATGAGAATATAATGTTCCAACATTGCTTACATGAATACACAAACGCATAGTTAGAATACTACTACACTAGTTCTGTTCGTAATTATTACTTCCTGCTGCTACAATCTGAGTCCCTCCCAGCAGCAGTGTTGACTTGCCGGTTGAGATATCCTTCATAGATCTCCACAACAAGCCTTGGGTCCTTCTCGACAAGCTCCTTGTATTCTTCACGGTCCGCTAGTGTAGACATGTTCTCCATGAGCACAGAAAGCGAGGCCTCCAGCAGCTGCTTTGCACTGTGACGGTGCGCAAATGCATAGTGGGTAATAGCATTATCGTTATTAACTTTGGATGTTATGAACTTCTCACAGTATGCCTTGAGGTGCTTTATTTCATACTTCTCAGCTAACACCAAGAGGTCAGATGCCATCTGTTCATCTAGAAGAGCTTCTGCAGTGTACATGTAATGGACAAAAGCACGAAGGATGTCATAAGACACATCATAGATTTTGACGACGCCACTCCTACTCTCTTCCATCTCATTCTCAAGCATCGCTCTAAAAACGGGAGATCTACTGGCCTGTTTGAAAGAAAAAAAAAAGTCAGTTCAACATATAATGCAGCTCCACTGCGACAAAAAACAGACAATAAAGCAAGAGATAAAATTAACACACAAATGAAAAATGTCTACTGCAAACCAACTACAGAGGTGAACTGCAACTGTAAAATTAGAAGAATGCTGGCATGACTGTAAATCTGAAAAAAAAAAAAATGAAAGCTGCCTACTGAAATGAGCACAATTAGCTATGCCTGACTAAAATATGTGATCCATACTGAAAGGTAAGGAGTCAAGCACTTCAACAAAATAGTTTAATAGATCAAAGATTCTATGCAAAAAATCCCCATGAAGAATGAATGTATTTTTACCATGTCAACATAACTCCCACTCTGGAGCAATATTGAAAGTCTGTATAATGATGAAATTAGTATCAGCACAAGCACTGATATAAGCAAGATTAAAATTTTATATATGCGTGTGACTATGCAATGTAGTTAATCAGCACTAACAAGTGCCAGTAGATGGTGATGCCTATTCTCGGCATTCTTGTCACATTGTATCTTAGGTTGTACTCAAGGGAAGAGGATGCACAAGAAAAAAGATGTTGAGAGAATGATCCACCACATTCATACATATAAGTACTCAATGCATCAACATTTATGTTAGTTTGAACACATGAAAATTTTAATTGATTCAAGGATGTTTGATGTGTAGATCCGATGCTTCTTCAAGCCATAAATAAAGTCCATTATTCATGTGGGAAAAAACTGTATGTTGCATCAGATTCATTGGACCCTTTTGTGCTCCCTCCACTTTACCTCATCAGGGAAGCATTTAGATAATAGTTGTTGGCACATACCTTTAAAGTTTCCTTCAAGCATTTTCACATTTTACACTGGCGACCACATCATGTCTCAAGAAAGAAAGTAAGATATATTATTTGCTTAATATCTATTCTACAAGTTTCTGATTCCAGCAGAATCGATTCACATGAGGATTGTAAATGCAAACTTATACATGAATGATTTGCTACATACAGAATAATTGCTACTAAACCAAACTACAAATTACATTACAAACCTTGGTTGCAAGCATCAAAATAGTGAGGCTCAAGGAATAAATGAGGTTTGTGGAAAGTGTAAACTTATCTTTACCTCAAACATATACCTGACAACCAATTTAACCATGGCTTATGCTAATTATTTTCTCTCAGAAATGAAAAATATGTGCACACATGTATGGAGATTAATAAAAAAAGTAATGCATACTGTAAACATTAAATGTGAGCCCTAAAAGCTGTGCAGAATTGGTACAAACTACAAAACCAGGACGATCAATTTAACCTTACCTGTACTCAGTATTTGATATGTGTGCAAAATTTTTAATATACACGCATTCTCTTGGTAGATGATGTATTTTTTTTACGTTTACATGTTTGGAGCAATTTTGTTTATTTTTCGTGAGTCGGCTTCAATCTGCGAGCAAAATGACCAGAGAGAAATTCATGAATAAAAACATCAGAACACCAAGAATACTCATGGGTCAGGCAACTCAATATCCCTTCCCGAGAACACTGGTGAGTACCACACTAGAGGATTAGTCAGTAGGACAGTAAGGTACTAGAACTGTTCAATCTACTACTAGGACCAGGTCTGTGCATGAAATGGAAAATTTAAAAAAAAAAAAAAAAAAAGAGCATAAGACACCTCATCACAAATTGACAACCTATCACTCTAGGATTAGGTCTAGTTCTAAGGCTAGTCGATCTGGATATCTGCCAAGAACTGAACAATCAAGAATGGCACAAACTAACTAACTAATCAAACATGAATAGCACAAAGGAGCATGTAAACAGCGCAAGGAGAAGTTGAGAAGGAAAGGAGGGCCCACAAGGATGACGCGGTGGGCGGGGACGGCGGGCGTGTCGAGGGTGCGCCCAGCATCGCCGTCGCCTCCCGCGCCGGAGGAGGAGCAGGAGGGGATGGCATGGAGGAGGAGGTCGCAGTGGGGTGCGGCAGCGGCGTCGAGGGTGGGGGAGGGTAGGCGGAGGAAGTGGAGGCGGGAGCGGAGCTCCTCGATCTCCCGCTTGAGCTCCTCCTCCGTCTCGCTGGCCTCCTCGTAGCACTCCTTGCAGGTCCCGGCGTCCTCCTCATCGTACCCTTCCTTGCACGACTGGCACCACATCTTCGGAGCCCCTCCGAACGCCGGCCGACCTCGCCGCCGGGCTACAAGGGCTCTCTTTTCTGAGCGATGGTGGCGGCGCGGTCGGGTGGTGAGACTGGGGGAGTGGGATGGGTTCACCTGGGCTTGTCGTGACGGATCTTGGCGAGGTCGTATGTGGGCCTAAACGCACTGTTCCCATGGTAGCCCGGCCCACTGACGAACATCATTTCTCACATTTCCATGAGAAATTTGTAAATTGAAAATCCCCTACAAAATATGCATAATGACATAGGAATCTGGTCAAAATTCGATGACAGGATCTTGTAATTGAAAATTTAAGACTACCAATATATGTCCGCATGTTGGAATAGGAAACAAAACAATGTGTTTGGCTCAGGGAGTCCTCGTCACAGCACGCGTCCTGGATAAGGAAACCAGCTCTGCTAGAATTGGATACTGATTTGACACTGTCTGGATAAAGAAATAGCTCACATGGAAAGAAAATGGATAGATTAGTCCTGTGGTTTCAAAAGGATCTGATCAACCCAGCCATGCATTTGCGAGGAACAAGGACGAGTTTGGCTCCATGCTGGAAACTAAACATTGACATAGGTCTAGATAATTCTTCACTGATCCACTATCCAAAGCAGGGCTTTACACCCCCCTGGAACAAACATTCTGTTGCTTCTCAACACTCTCTCTAGTCTCCAATGGCAAGTGTGAGATTTCCACTTCATGTCAGGACACGTCCCAACCCTATCATATGGTACACTTGTTGCTCAACTACTTCTGCACTAAGTACCAAAAAAAACAACAGTTGACATGGGACCTAGGGTGACACATACTAGATCTTGTTTTTAAGACTTTGTGAACCTAAGTGATAGAGGACCCCAAGTTTGATATATCCAGTTTTTGTAAGGAGGTGAGTACCCATATTTTGAGCCTATATAGGTGGCTAGGGCAACCTAGGCAGTTCATTGTGATGCATCCGGATGGTTTACTTCTTGTTTCTTGTTTGTGCATCATTCTAAGCATAGCAAAATTTTTATCATTAGTAAATACTCCCTCCATTTTATATTATGTCAGTTGGATGTTTCTAGATACTATTCTGTCTATGTATCTGGACATAGTGTATATATAGGCATATAGAAAAACTATGCAATTAGAAAATCAAAATAACTTACAATTTAAAACCGAAGGTGTAGTTCACAACATAGATACAAATTAAGACAACATCAAAGTCATTCTAGACGACTAAACATTATTTTTTTTTCTTTTAATAAACAGACACTAATGAAGATAGTAATTGAATTCCATGTTGCTTTTCACCAGATATCTTCACACCCACTCCTATAATTCTAAGTGTCAATCGTAGTTGTAGTATTCTTTCTAGTCGTTATAAATATTAGTGTAAACAAGGTGCAAAGTGTGTTTAATACTCTTGTTTTAATGTATGTTACATTGTTACTAACCAATTGTACAGTGATCTTTTAACATGATATGTAAAAATTGGTGGTACGCGTAAGATTATTTTTTTGAAACAACAGGAGGGGTACATAACTCCTACTGGGAGTAAATTGAATTAAATCAAACTCAGTACAGCAATAGAAATAGTACAGGGGAATCTTAAGCCACCAAGAAAGGGAACAAGAATAGAAAGATAGAAGGAACTAGAGCTCTCCTTCTTAGTCTACTTCTTCTTTGTTCTGCATAGCAGAAGCTTTGCATCCTTGTACTGAAGGTGGGATCATCCTAAAGATGAGGTTTTTTCTGCACATCCAAATGGCCTAGCAGAGGAGGATAATGATTTCCATGAAGAACTTTCTGTTGATCTGGGCTTTCAAAAGCTCTAGATTTTGCAGTGGGGAGAACCTGCCATCCACTTCCAGGCCAACAGCATTCCAACAAAGTGCAGCGGAAGGGCAATCAATGAAGAGGTGCTCTATGGTTTCCTCTATTTGCCTGTTGCAGAGGACGCAATTAAAATTTTCCAACTCCATATTTGTTCTTAACATGCTTCTAGTATTGAGTCTGTTTTTGAGGACTAGCCAGAAGAATACTCTGTGTTTGTTTTTCAGGAGCTTTTCAGGTCCATCTGTAAGCTACATGGACCTGTGAGTGTCCACTCAGCTGTTTGTAGACCTTTAATGAGAAGTAGGTTGATCTCCAAATGAAACCCCAAATATCTTTTTCCTCAGTTGACTGTACCATTCCCAGCAGCTCCGAGACTTAAGGCTTGTGGATAGGTTTCTTCAGAAAGAGGAAGGTGGAAGAGGCTTTGTAGACTTTCATTGCTTAGATGGATTTGTTGTTTGTGAAAGAGTCAGCTCAGGGAAAGCCAGATGGGGGATACAGTCTTTCCAGATGCCTGACCACAGGAGACAAGTTCTTCCATGCTTTATTCAACCTTTGCTAAGCCTTTAAATTTGTCTAGGAGCTTTAATGATATCTCTCCACCAAAAAAAACCCTGCTATTCACAGTTGGAAGCCTGGCATTACTGCCATTATTGTAATGAGTTTCCCAGATTAAGTTAACCCATGTAATCTCTTCCCTATTGAAAAGCTTATGTAGAAACTTCATGAGAAGGGCCTCGTTTTGTGTTCTTAGGTTCAGGGCTCCAAGGCCTCCTTCCGACTTGGATCTACAAACCACTGGCTAGGCTTCACTTGCTGGTTTTTCGGAGTTCAAATTCGAGCCTCTCCAGAGGGCAGAGGCAATGCATCCTGTACTTATCTATCTCCTATATAACAGTGTTCTGAAGCTTGAAGGTGCTCATGGCAAATGTTGGTAAGGCTGTTATAACAGAATTTGTTAATTGAAGTCTACCTGCCTGATTCAGGACTGTGTAAGAAAAAAAATTGGCAAGAGAATATTGGATGGGTAGACTTGATTCATGCTTTGATTCTATTCTAAAGCTGCTCCTGAATGAAGTACAATGTGTCATTTCTGTTTCTCTATATTTGGCCCTAGCAAAAATATAAACATTTGCAAAAGCATGACTGCAAAGATGGGACTAACCAAACTGCTCCATCTTTTTTTTTTTTTTTTCAAAAATGAACAACAAAAGCTTTGTCACAAGTTTTTTATTAGAAGGATAAAGAAAAAAATCACAAGTCCCCACTCTGTTTTTTTTTAAAACCAGGCCAAGAAAACTACACTAGTATACAACCACCAAACAAGTCCACTAAGAAATCTACCCACTAAAACTACACACATCTTATCTAGGAGGCAACCAGAAACAACTCTGGTGCAAAAGACTGATCCAAACCACTGAGGAAACTAGCTCAACAAACTATTATGCCTAAACTACGAGACAAAAAAAACTTGAAAACAGATTACAAGGACGGATATCCCTCCACCTTGAACAGTGCCAAGCTAGATGCCATTGTAGGATACATGCTCTTTCTTTTCCTCGTTATTGCTATCATTGGCAACCTTTGATTTGTCGATCTCAATGGCCTGCAGCTCACTGCAAGACACAAACTTGATGGTCTCCTTCCTTAACGTGAGGTAGATCACAGCACAAATGTAGAGCAGCATAAGAGGGAACACGATGATGCCAATGAGAATGTTAGCATAAAGTGGCAGTGAGTTGTGGAGGATCCAGCCAACAAATTTTGAGCTGAGGAAATAGATGTTTATCCCAATGATTACAGACCCAAGCATCCAAGAGAATCCAATGATCTGCATGCATGTGATCAATATATGCATAATTAGTAAGGAAGGAAAATATAATTTGTTCTTTCAAACAAAAAAATTGTTATTTGCACTGACTTTCGTACTTACATAGATAGAGTTTTTATGTTGGCCCATCGTGTTACTACTACTGCTGAACTTGAGAAGTGGGATGAGAGCAAATGGTAGGTCAAATGACAGTATCATCTGCACCAAACTTACAGAAAGTCAACCAAACGATTCACCACAAGAATTTTCTTTAGTATGCAATCAGAAGTTTAAATCAATGCATTTCTTATTATTAGTTCATACAATTAACCTACTGATAAGTTGCATTTACAGATTCTGTAAACGGTGCTTATGTAGACAGAGAGTCGATGCACCAGATCTAATGGTGGAAACAACTTTACCGATGCAATGATGATGAGACGGCCAGCACCGCTGGACCCACCGATGATGACAACGATTAAGCTTGGTACAATGGCAATGCTGCGAGTCATCAGGTTCCTCAGCCACTGTTTCATTTTGATGTCCAAGAAACCCTGAGCAAAGAGGCAAAAGACATGTGAACTGTGCTTCAAGTACATGCATGCATGATTAATTGTAGGTTTTGCCCTTGAAATGTGATGCCTAAGTATAACAATTTTTTGTTCAAAGTATGTAAATGTTGGAAAGAATATGATATTATAATCTGTCAGTTTAACGATGATAACTGAAACAAGGCTAATCAGTTAATCGATGTGAAGAAGATACTAGCTCTGATCCAGTTTGCTTGCTGGCTAGGACAGATACAGATACTCTATGCATCTTCAACCGTTATGTTTTCCAAACTTATATATTAATAAAAACAAATATGTGTAGATGACGAATGTACTAATACCATTCTCACGTGATAAATCTGAATACTACATATATTAAAATTACTGTCAAACTTTTAGTGGTTTGATTGCAAACATTCTGTGATAACATACATTTGTGCCAGAAGTGGTACCTGCATGACGTATTGCCCAGCGTAAGTACCAGTGATGGAAGAGCTTATTCCACAAGCCAAGAGTGCCACACCATACACAACAGCGCTGTTGTTTCCCAGCACATTCTGAAATGAAAAATAAGCAATCAACTAAAACTCTCTGGTAGTCAACAGAGCCCAAAGGGAGTAGTGACCAGGCAGTAATCCGTAATACCCTGAGTAGGAAGGACGAGGAGTTCAAGGTGATATCACTGCATTTTGCAGAGTCATCCGGTGAGAGGTTGCTCGAGTTACAGACAGTTCCAGAGACAGAGATGATACATATGTTGATGAGAAGTGCCACAAACATTGCTATACCACTTTCAAAAAGGAAGAACCTGCAAGCATCCTGAATTGCAAACAAGTGTGTGGAATGCCAGAATGTAAGCTGAATTGTTACTGAATTCTGAATTCGTTCAATTCTATCTACTCACCTTGATTCCTCTTACTGATGAGGGAGTGTTCCTTGACAGCACCAGGGCAGAGTGCAAGAATAGATTGTGCCTGTAATTAATTTATGAAAATATACTGAATAGGAGCTACACAAGTTGACAAAATGGCTGGACTATAAAATAGTGACATGATAAGAACTACAATCATAGAGGAATGGAGTTCTTCTAGAGCATTAACTTAAGACCGTGTGTAACCACAAAAAGGATTCAAACCACTTCTATCCAAAACAAAATGTCCTAGAAAGTAAAAAGATAAAAGAAAGATACACCACATATACACAGATGAACACACAAATAATTTCAATGCTAGATTTCTTACGGCATCACAAGAGCCCCAAGAAGGGCTATAGTGTCTCCAGTAGCGCCTGGCCCACTCAGGCTGGGGATGAATAGCCCATAGATGACCTCTTTTGCAGGAGGCTTCACTATGCTCATCTCTATGAAGAAGCATGCTGCCATAACGGACACCAATAGTCCAACCAAAAGTTCCAGCTTCTAACCTAGGTAAATGTACAAAACATGTCAGGCTATATGCATAAAAAAAAATGTCTTATATAAATGGTAAATATTAGTACTAGACAGAGTTAATGTTGGAAGTAGTTTTTGATGAGTTTGGTTTGAAGAGTGGGATGGTACATCATCTGACTCCTAATTTTTTTTTGTTTGGTCTAAGGACTTGAATGCGTTGATCCATCACTACTTCATTCCTTATAAGCTCTTCTAGTGTAAACATGAAGGACAGAGTCATCCCAGTATCCCACAGAAATTCTCATGATGGATCATTTCATCTAGGCCAACTCCTCAAACCAAACACGACTAGAGAATACAGAGTACACAAGTGTTTATGAAAGCGTCAGTAAAAATATTTTTGATATGAAAAGTCTGGCAATAAAATGATTACCCCATATTTTTGCATTCCAAGGAGGAGAAGTGTGCTTGAGCCAGTGATGAGAACCCCCACCCACAAAGGTAAGTGGAATAAGAGGTTGAAAGCAAAAGCTGTCCCTATAACTGAAAAATAGTAACATTTGTAAGAAGCAAACAGTCAAATGAATAAGAAAACCAATTGAGTTCTCTATATTGCCCAAAAAAAATTGTTGATTAATTTGCATTCCTTAGTTTTACAGGAATAAATAGTGGACCAATTGAATTGGAAATTCCAAAGAAGAGAATAAATCTGTCATTTTAGCTTTGGCATTAAAAATTAGTGTACAACTACATTGAATGCTCATTTAGTGTATCCATCTATGTTAATTAATATTATATATACTCGATCAGCCGAAAATCAAACATAGCAGCTGAACAATAATTTTTTTTATGTAAGATTAGGAAGAGATGGTCTTAACCTTCTGGAATATCTGCAGCAATCACAGCTAACTCTGCTAGCAGCCATAGGCAGATTCTCACCCATGTTGGATATTCTGTCTTGCATAGCTCAGCAAGATGCCGCCCTTAGTGAATGAACAGCTTTCAGTTATAATTGAGTAAGAGTGTATTCCTATGCATGATAATATACGTACTAGTTGTCTAAAGTACCTGTCACTACTCCAAGATTAGCAGATAGTGACTGAATAATTAGCGAAGATGAGGCCAATCAAGGTCACCCAGAGAAGCTATAAACGAGCGAATCAAAAATAAAAGACAAGAAGGAACAAAGTAGTTAGTTTTTGGCTTGTATTGTGCAAGAATGTTGCTTGCTAGGGTGATTGGCGTGAGAGAACAAAAATCTGAAAAACGTACCTCATATCTGTGATCGGCACCAGCTTGCAAATCTGTTCCCACTGTTCAAATTTGACCAGCATCAATAGTGTGCGATACAGAGAAAAGAGATAGAGAAAGAATGGTGCGAGGCGTACAGTTTCCGGGATCGAGGTAGGCCAAACAGACCATAAAGCCTGGTCCAACATGGTACAAGAACCTTTTCCATGCTGAACCCTGTGTTACACAGGACCATGGAATTAGCAAGTATATTTATTGCCCAGTAATCAAAAGCATGAGGCAACTTTAAAGACAAAGGGTGGTACATTTTTTATCTACTAACCCACAGGAGAGCAATCTACCATTTCAATATTAGAAGAAAAGAACAAAACTCACACATACTGAAGATCTTAGAGGTCTCTGTGTTGTCATACGAAGACCATGTAAGCAGTGCAGAAAGAATACAATTGAGATTTATATCATATTTAGTTTGCAACGCAAGGAAGTTGAGTGGAGTCACAACAAAAAAAAAAATGGCAAGAACTTTGTTTTTTTACAACAAAAAGGCAAGAACTTCAACTGAAACAGGAACAGTGAAGCAGGGAAGGCCGAAATGGTAAGTGAGCAATCAGTACAATCTGAAAAAAAAAAAGGACTCCCTGAACAATCAGACAAAAACAAAGTTCCAGTTTAACTTGAGGATGGACGGTAAGCCTAATGGCAAGATGTCCACCCTCCACAGTAAAAATGAGTAAATGACCCAGATGGAAACCAAAATTAATCACATGCACAAAGCATAACAAGAAGAGATTAAAAAAAAAAGGCTAAAACATGCATCCTGCAATAGAAACCCTGCCACTACGTGCATTTCCCGTAGGCATTTCCACAAACACGCAGGGCGCACGCGGAAAGGCCCCGGTTTTGCGAAATGCTGGCCAAGCCAGGCAATAGGCAATAATGCGTTCGCGGATTGAAAAACTACTAGTGTTGCTCTGGTATGAACGACCGTGTATCAATGCACTGAAGCTGACGGACTGACGCGTCGTTTACCTTAGGCACATTCGCAGCGGGGTCCTCGCTCCCTATCGGTCCGGCGAGCGCCTCGACGTCGGCCACCACTCTTCCGGCGGGCACCTGCGCGGCGGCTTCCATCGATGGATCCACTCACGGCAGCAGCAGGCAGGGGCAGGGAACACGAAGAAGAAGAGGGCAACGGAGGAGCCTCGCTCGTACTATCGGAGCGTCGCCGGGGGGAGTGTGTAGAACAAGAACACACGAGACAAGAGACTTCCATCTCCAGAATCTCATCAAGGTAAATAGCCAGGTTGCCCGGCGGTGGCACGCAGCGCGTGCATAGAGCAGCGCGCGCGGCACGCGCTGCCTCGGCTGGCGTGGACAGGCGCGGTCGCCGCGCGAGTACACGCAGCCCGGGGACGTGGGGCCAACGTCACCCGGCGTGGTGATCCCCTCGTGCGTGCTCGCTGATGGCACACGCAGTCACGCACGCAGGCGGATCGTCGCCGTTTGCGCTCTGCCGATGGATGCGCGCGCGCGGCAGAGCCTGCACTGCATGCGCCGCGGAGAGGCCCATGGTTGCATGTGTGTTCACCCACCCCTAGGATGCACCGACATCAGCGGAGATCAACGCGGCCGGATCGGAGAGCCGCCATACGTAACAAAATCGAAGTTCACGTCGAGACTGGATCGGGGTGGCTGGAGAGGATGGGGTTGGCATGCACGGCAGACGTTCGGCACGATTCGTCGTGATTCAACAAGCAGCCAGTCATCGATTTAATAATCCATTTATAATAGTATCTATATACACTGCATCATATATACGGAAAAAAAAAACCCTACTCAAACATTTTTTTTATACTTTATTTATAGAAGAACAGTCATTAATAAAAAAATGGCAGAGCGTAGACATATTAGGATATATAGGGAGTTCGATAATGCATCAAATCAAAGATAGGCAAACATCAAGGTCTCAACAATTTGAGATAGACAGCTAGTGTCATAAACCATCTAAAACAACATGTTACATGGTTTTGATATACAATACACAGGATCAAATTCAAGACTAAACTTTTGTTATTGTGTAAATGGGCTAGAAAACTGCATTATTGTTGAGAATGATGATGGGCTTCAATTGGAATGCTTGTGGGCTGCGAAACATCAACAGAGTATGAGATTTAAAATTTATGATTTTTTAATATTATTTTCTCATACTTCTCCGATACCATATTGGAGCCGTATTGGGACATGCCAGTATTGATACGTATGATGGTACCATTATAGCACCTAGGTCAAGTATTGGTGCATCAAACTTTGACCTAAATCGGCTTCATGTTGATGAATGTCCAAGACCTTTTTTCCTAACTAACGTAGAGAAATTATTCATTAAGTTGAAGTGATTTTTATGCGATCCTTATATGATTCATGTCAAATTCCTGGGTTCAAAGTAGCCATTTGTCCACAGTTCACTCTCACACCCTCGATCTTTCTCTTCCTATCAAATGCACTTCTTTTATCTTTGTCATCCTCAAATAATTCTACATAATTCCTCTTGTTGGATATCACCTTGACTTGAATCTTTGAGGAACCCAAGGCCAAGGGAGAGAGCAAAACTTTAGGTGGTAAAATCATAGATGTCACGACCTGGTCATGCACTTCAAAAATCATGCATGTCATCTACACTCAAACTCATATTAGTGAAAACTACATGACAAAAAATGTATTCTTTTAGGATCTGTTATCGATCGACGGATAATCCATCGTTCATAGTTGGACAGGCCATGAACATCGAAGTGAATCTGACAAGTCTAATGCCTATGTACAATGCATGGGGTTGTCACCTTGTCAGACAGTATGACAAACCCATATATAACAAATAGTTCATCAATTACAAGCCATGCACTAGAAGATGAGTTGTCAAACTCTACACATCAAGGTCCACCTGTTAGCACGTGTGTACTCACCCATGACAAGAACCCACCAGGATGACCAATATCCTTTCACTATATCCTTCTGACCGTACCCTCACTCTGTCTAGTTCTTTCTCTCTCTCCTCTCTCCTCTATCTAGAGCATCACTCAAGGCAAAGGATGAGAACACGATTGGGGAGTTGAAAGAAGCCACCATGGAGGTCACCAATACTTGAAGATCAACATGAACAATTGCTCTTGCTGGAGACTAGGAGGGAGGAGCCCACTGTCCTTGCAAGAGAAGGCCCTAATGAGGGGACACCAATGTAAAGGAGGAGGACAATTTTGGAGGGACCAGTGGAACCCCAAGATCTTGGTCCTACCCCCATGCAAATCTTGGTAGGTTGGATCCAAAATTCCATCAACCTTTCAATCATAGAGACCTAGAATAGCTAGTTCATCACCTAAAAACTACAAATTAGTGATCATGTGATCTAAGTTAATGTTAATCAATAATTCACGTTGATAGATGTGATCTATATCACCTTAGGAATACACCTAGCATCGATGAAATCACTTAGAACATGAATTGTATTCTGACAGATAGTCCATTCTCCACTATCAGACAATCCGTCAGCTTGTTCCAACAACCAAAACCTTATGGAGAAACTTCATAGGATCCATGGATAATCCGTCAAATACTAAAGGACAAACCATGAAAACTAGCACTCAAAGGTTATTGCCTAGCCAAATCTTTGGACAATGGATAGTGTATTCAACTAGGACAGACACTCTATGCAGTCTTCTCTTTCTAGGATAGGAGGGTCGTTGCAACTAATCGCAACTCCACTAACATTTTGACCTCACCTCACCGACAATCCGCCATTATAACTTGGATATTCCATCGATCACCTAACATCACCTACTTCTATAATGTAACTCCTAAGGAGTACGTCTTTATATATATATATATATATATATATATATATATATATATATATAGGAAGAGGTTTTCCTACTCAGGGAGTAGTTACTCCCATCTTCAAAACAACATATTGCGTATGTGTTTATACTTGTTTATCACTTTGAGTATGTTTATATACTCATACTAAGATACTTCAAATCGTTCTATCTTGAAAAAAATTTTAAAAGGAAACCATACTTTTTAATATATTACAAAAATGCCACTTGATCGTAGTATATAAAATAAGTATAACCACATACTCTATGTATGCATGCATACTTAACATATATGTTGGTATATCTAACGCGCACAGAATAATCAAGAAGATAAATTTGCAAGCGCACGGATACCGCTATAGCTTTCACCTAAGAGTATTCCAAGGTATCGAATTTCCACGAGGAACGCGAAGTGATCTAGTAACGAATCAAGAATGTCCAAGGATAGAAAAGATAAATGTTTTTGGTGGGTAGAGAGGGGCTATCTAAGGTAATCTAAATAACTAAGAATCAAACTCACGATACTTGTCTACTTTGGAGCAACAGTACCTTTCCAACTCTCGAATAAGACTGGGAAGAAGGTAGTTGGGGAAGGCTGCCAACAGCTCTACGAAACACCAACTCCGACGTGATGGAATACGAAGGCCAACAAAGCTGTCACCTCTAAAGGCTACCACAACTAACCGTAAGAATTGGGCGCAAACTCAGGTAAACTCTAGTCTAGACACCACGTCTACGCTATTGATTACTACTCTAACTACGCGCAATAATTAGAGCACTCGATACGAACGGAGATCCTGTAAACAAAGTAAAGTAAAAATAAAACTTAATCAAATAGAGAACTCAGAGTTACCAACTGAAGAACTTCAAGATGAATCGTCTCCGTAGAGGTACAAAGTTGAGGAAGATCCGACAAACCGGCTCCTCTTCTACTGCATCCTCTCCTCTCTCCCTATTTTCTAATTTACAAGAGTTCTAGAGATGAGAGTCTATCCTTTCGAGGGACGCCTCTACATCTCCATAATAATGTCGTGCCCTAAAATATAAGGGTCTATCTCTTTATTTATAGCCTAGAAAAGCCTCCCACCTCTTCTGGACAGGCGATGTGGGACTAATTCTTCCACCGTTTGCTCTGTTGGGCTATTATACATTCAACTTGGGCCTTTCAATCATCCCTCATGTGAGCCCACTCAAGAGAGCAGCTTGGGGTGCCTCTCTTGGACCTCTATCATGCCATACGAGCCTCTTCTCACGTCATGGGCCTTGCTTGGACGTGGGGCCTATTAGTGGTAATTCTCCTTTATTTGTAAAATTAATATCTTTTCACTCCGGACTCCAAATATAGCAAATGATATGTCTGTTTCGATTGTCTCGACGAGTCCGTTGCAATGGTGTAGTCCAAATCATCATTTGAGATACTTTTATTTGATGAAAAATTGCATATACCTGCAAAACGATCAAGAACCACACAACTCGTGGAACTCGTTAGAATCAAACTCTACAACTATGCTTTATGATTCATTTTATATTAATTCATGCAATAATTGATGGTATAAAATAGGCATTAAGGACCATCAATAAGTTCCCCCAAGCTTAACCTTTGCTAGTCCCTTAGCAAAGCCAAACTCAACAATGGATCAGGAGTTGCTACAATATTTTCACTTCCAACAAGTACACATACCTTCAAATAAAAAATTCTCCTTTAAATTTAGAACAAATATATCATATTATTCACATGGGGCTTATTGCTCTTACCTTGGATCTTGAGTAACTGAAAGATAGAACGATCAAATCAAGTACTATGTCTCTAGTTCTTTCACTTCACCTTTCACTCAGGAGTTTTTATAATTTTTTTCTTTTTAAAAGCTTAGAAACATATTGTTGTCAAATTAAATAAAGGATCCATAGAGAAAGTCAATCACACCGTTGAATCGAGAAGTGCATGTGTATGGAAAATGGAGTCAGTTTTTTTAAAATTTATCACTCTCTTACTGTTTATTAGAGACACATGGCTATGAGGCTAATTCTACTATCGGGCACATGCTCATTTTTTCGATATTTATTTTTCGAGGTTAGGACACTTGTCTCTTTTTATTTCCTCGGGATCTATCTTTTTGAGGTTTCGGACACTTGTACCTTTTTATTTCCTCGGATACTTTTTTTGCTTAGCCACATGTCTTCCAATAAACTTTTGAGAGGATAGCAACAGATAATTATGAGCATTTATACGAAAAATGAATGGAATGTGTGAGTGATCTCAATTCAATAGCATGATAACTTCGTATAGGGTCAACAAAGTTTAATTTAACTTAATGTATTTATTAGTTATATTAATATTGGTAAATCTCCAGGAACTCTAGTGTTGTTTAGAACAAGATAACAGTAGCTCAGATCATCACATCATATCCACTAATTACTTAGACCTTAGATCAAGCATTTGCTACCCATGCATTTAATTTCATTATAAGACATCATTATTAATTAAGAGAATTCGTGCTTGAAAGTTAGGTCTTTGGAAAGAAATTACAATAGAGCAACTATTCATCATTTTCAAGACAAAATTTTATTGTTCTTCAGTTTTTATTTGACTCTTAACAAACTAGATAGAATTATAAACACACTTTATGATCACACCTTAATAAATAGCTAAAGTATCTTTATTTGGTTTTAATGATTATTCATCTTCTTTTTTTACGTTAGCTAATGGACTCATAAAAGACTCTACAGACGTGGACCTTCATGTGTCCACATATTTTTGGTATTTTATGACTATAAGATAGGCTCAATAATCGCATAGGTATACTTACCTGATAACTAGGGGATGCCCTCCCCCAAGCTAGTTATTTGCTTAGCTTTTGTTCACTCTTGTGGCCTACATGTTAAATCTCACTCTTCTTCAAACTTCTAAATCCTGTACAACTCAAATAGACACAAAACTCGTGGAACAAATTAAGTGTTAGGCATATAAGCTTCAGTTGTCTAGAGTCTTGGTGATTGATTTTTTTAGATAGGATCATTAAATTGCAGAAATTCAATTATGTCTATTTCTTCTAAATTTTTAGTTTTAAGGAATATTTTCAAACGTTGACCATTTACCTTGAAGATGTTACTTGAGTCATTTTGAATTGTAATGGCACCATGTGATGAGGTTTCTACTACCTTGAACGGTCCTTCCCATTTGCTTCGAAGTTTTCCATGGCCAAAGAGCTTTACTCTTGAATTGAACAGCAGGACCTTATCTCCAGGCTTGAACTCCTTATGCTTGATTCTCTTATCATGCCATCTTTTTGTTCTTTCTTTGTAAATCTTGGAGTTATGATAAGCCTTTTCTCTCCATTCTTCAAGCTCAGATATTTGCATTTGACGATTCTTGCCAGCTAGATGAATATCCATGTTCCATTTCTTAATTGCCCAGTGAGCTTTGAATTCTAATTCAACAGGCAAGTGGCATGTTTTACCATATACAAGTTGATAAGGTGTCATGCCTATGGGTGTCTTGTATGCAGTTCGGTAAGCCCATAGTGCATCAAAAAGCTTGTACTTCCACTTCTTGCCCATCTCATCCACGGTCTTTTGCAGAATGTTCTTGATTTGCTTATTCGATGTTTCAGCTTGATCGCTTGTTTGAGGATGGTATGGAGTTGCAATATTATGTTTGACTCCATTTTCTACTAAGAACTGTCAAAATCTTTTGTCAATGAAATATGGTCCTCCATCACTTATGACCAATCTAGGCATTCCAAATCGTGGAAATATTACTTCGTTGAACATTTTCTTGGAGTGCTTGGAATCGGCCGCTCGACATGGTAATGCTTCTACCCATTTGGACAAGTAGTCAACTACTACCAAGATATATTCTACATCTCCTGACTTTGGGAGTGGTCCCATGAAGTCAATTCCCCAGACATCAAACAATTCCACTTGGAGGTTGTTCGTGAGTGGCATAGCATCCTGAGTATTGATGTTTCCGTGTTTCTGGCATCTGAGACATCTTTTGACAAACTCTTTTATATCTTGATACATCGTTGGCCAGAAGAATCCGGTTTGCCAAATCATAGCATATGTACGAAATGCTCCATAATGTCCTCCATAGGATGATGTATGACATCTCTCAATGATTTTCATGCCTTCAACTATTGGGACACACCTTCGTAGCAGCCCATCGGCACAGACCATATAAAGATACGGATCGTCCCACAAGTGGATACGACTTTCATACTTGAGCTTCCTCTTGTCTTCCCCTGGTGGAACATAACCTACAACCATATAATTGACAATATTTGCGTACCAAGGATCAGAGTCCGTTACCGCAAGGAGTGTGTCATCCCTTAGATAGTCATTAATAAGTAGCTCATATGTATCTTTATATTGAAGTCTAGATAAGTGGTCAGCTACTGAATTTTCTACCCCTTTCTTATCCCTTATTTCTATGTCAAATTCTTGAAGTAGAAGAATCCATCGGATTAACCGAGGCTTAGCATCTTTCTTAGTTAGGAGGTATTTAAGAGCTGCATGATCTGTATAAATTATTACCTTTGCCCCTACTAAGTAAGATCTAAACTTGTCTATTGCAAAGACCACTGCCAACATCTCTTTTTCAGTGGTAGCATAATTAAGCTGTGGCCCAGATAAGGTTTTGCTAGCATAGGATATAGCATAATGTTTCTTGTCTTTGGTTTGTCCTAAAACAGCACCAACTGCAAAGTCACTACCATCACACATGATCTCAAAGGGTAGACTCCAGTCAGGTGGTTGGATTATTGGAGCTGAGATGAGTGCCCTCTTGAGAATTTCAAAGGTTTCAAGGCACTCAGTGTTAAAAATGAAAGGTACATCTTTGGCTAGAAGGCTAGTCAGGGGTCTAGCAATTTGAGAAAAGTTTTTAATGAAACGCCTATAGAACCCTGTGTGGCCTAGAAAGCTACGAATGCCTTTTACATTTGTGGGTGGTGGAAGTTGTTCAATAACTTCAATCTTTGCTCTATCCCACGTTCAGACACCTTATGTCCTAGCACTATTCCTTCCTGAACCATAAAATGATATTTCTCCCAATTTAGGACTAAGTACTTTTCTTCACACCGTTCTAAGACTATGTCTAAATTCTCTAAACATTCATTGAAGGTTTTGCCATAGACGGTAAAGTCATCCATGAACACCTCCATGATTTTCTCGATCATATCGGAGAAAATAGACATCATGCACCGTTGAAAAGAAGCTGGAGCATTACACAGCCCAAATGACATTCGTCGATATGCATAAGTTCCATATGGGCATGTGAAAGTTGTCTTACTTTGGTCATCTGGGTGGATTGGGATTTGATGATATCCGGAATACCCATCAAGAAAACAAAAGAAAGAGTGATTTGCAAGCCGTTCCAACATTTCATCAATGAAGGGTAACGGAAAGTGATCTTTCTTTGTAGCCTTGTTAAGTTTTCGGTAGTCAATGCACATACGCCACCCAGTGACAGTACATTGAGGGATGAGCTCATTCTTCTTATTCCTAACGACCGTCATTCCTCCTTTCTTTGGCACAACTTGGACAGGGCTAACCCACTCACTATGAGGTACGGGATAAATAATCCCAGCGTGTAAAAGCTTAAGGACTTCTTTCTTAACAACTTCTCGCATTGCATTATTAAGTCTCCTTTGTGGTTCCCTCGATGGTGAAAAATCAGGATCGATGGGAATACGATGAGTACAGAGAATGGGACTAATTCCCTTGAGGTCTTGGAGTGAGTAGCCTATGGCTGATTTATGTCTTTCTAGGACAGTGACAAGTTGATGTGCTTCTTCTTCAGAAAGCTTGTCACTTATGATGATAGGTGTTTCTCGGTTATTATTAATAAAAACATATTTTAAGCTAGAAGGAAGGGGTTATAGCTCAACAGAGGGTTGTGATGGCACCTCTGTTTTCTCTATCTTAACAGGCTCTGCCAACTCTTCCTCTTCTTGAATAAAGTATTCATCATCAAGAGTTGGTTGTGCCATGTCTTCTAAAGATGCCATTAAGACTTTCTCAACAGGGTCTAATTCAGGCTTGGGTTCTACTATTGCATTATTTGAGCGTGCAAGCGAGATGGTGGTAGGAGAACTTCCTAGTTTTACATCTAAGAGACACAGTTTTGGTCTTTCTTGAAAGAGTGTCCCAAAAGGTACACCAATCAAGATGGATTTGTCTGAGATGTCAAAGATATGAAAATCTATACGATACTCAGAACTTCGTATTCGCAACGGAATAGACCTTACGACCCCATAACTTTCAAGAGTAACTCCAGAAGGAATTCGTAAAAGCTTATGAGATGGGATCAAGAACTCATTGGGAAAAAGTTGTTCGGCCAAAGCCTTTGAAATGAAATTCATCCCAATGGTTGGATTGTAATAGCCCTTTATGGTGGTTCCCTTAATAATGCAAGTGATAACATCTGAGGGGGCATTGATTCGGGCTACCTCAGTGGATAACTTCGCTTCTGCCAACTACTCATGACTCATGATGGCTGATAGTCCTTTAATATGTTCTATAAGGAAAGAATCATTATTTAGGTCATCATCATTCTCGAAACACACAGAGTGTGCCCGAGTCTTCACTTGAAATGGTAAATTTGAGGCATTACCAAATCTTCGAAAAGACCATCCTCGATTTCAAAAGGAAACGTGAAAAGTTGAGGTTCATCATTTTCTAAAATATGTTTTGTTTCCTCAATTGGAGATTCTTTGACAACCAAATCATCTATAGGATTTGAAGGAATTTTGGATTCAATTGTGTCTAATTCCTCTTGTTGGTCGGGGCTTGGCTTGACTTCTTCTTCTTTAGGAAATTCATCAAAGATGCCAGTATAAGGGGTGTTTTCAAGGATTTTCTCTAGTATGGCGTTCCCCTCGCTCGTGGTGTTGTGCGAGAATGAACCTCCAGAAGATAAGTCAAGATGTAGAGCAGCTTCCTTGTTAAGACCGAAATGAAAGTGGTACAGAAGCACATGGTCTGGTAAGTGAAGGGTTGGACTGGTATTGATAAGACTTAAGAACCTAGCCCAAGCTGCTCCTAATGTCTCCTTCTCCTTTTGTCTAAAGGTAAGAACTTCTATTCGAAGAGTGGCAATCCGAGAAAGAGAGAAGAAAGCAAGACAAAATTTATCTCGAAGTTCATCCCAATTTCCTTTCACTCCTCCTACAATATGAGCATACCACTGTTTCGCTCTTCCTAAAAGGGAGAACGGAAATAATTTCCATTCAATGGTCTCTTGTGTCATGCCAGCAATATTCAAGCAAGAACACAATTGCTCAAATTCTCTAAGATGGGTGTATGGATTTTCGTCTTCTAATCCAGAGAAGGATTGCTCCCGAACCATGGCTATGAAAGCAGGGCGAAGCTCATAGCCATGTGAGTATAGGATGTGATGATGGTGGAGGCTCCAACAATTCGCCCTTTGGAGCCAAAAATTGAAAGATAGGCGTGGAATCCATGTGGTAAGGGTAAAGGTGGTAAAAACGAAAATAAAAGATACACGGACGAATTTGGCTTGATCCCAGAACAACTACCGTTTCCCGGCAACGGCGCCAGAAAGCTTGTTGGTATATTTAACGCACACAAAATAATCAAGAAGATAAATCCACAAGTGCACGGATACCGCTGTAGCTTTGACCTAAGAGTATTCCAAAGTATCGAATTTCCATGAGGAACGCGAAGTGATCTAGTAACGAATCAAGAACGTCCAAGGATAGAAAAGATAAATGTTTTTGGTGGGTAGAGAGGGGCTATCTAAGGTGATCTAAATAACTAAGAATCAAACTCACGATACTTGTCTACTTTGGAGCAACAGTACCTTTCCAACTCTCGAATAAGACTGGGAAGAATGTAGCTGGGGAAGGCTGCCAACAGCTCTACAAAACACCAACTCCGACGTGATGGAATACGAAGGCCAACAAAGCTGTCACCTCTAAAGGCTACCACAACTAACCGTAAGAATTGGGTGCAAACTCAGGTAAACTCTAGCCTAGACACCACGTCTACGCTATTGATTACTACTCTAACTACGCGCAATAACTAGAGCACTCGATACGAGCGGAGATCCTGTAAACAAAGTAAAGTAAGAACAAAACTTAATCAAATAGAGAACTCAGAGTTACCAACTGAAGAACTTGAAGATGAATCGTCTCCATAGAGGTACAAAGTTGAGGAAGATCCGACAAGCCAGCTCCTCTTCTACTGCATCCTCCCCTCTCTCCCTATTTTCTAATTTACAAGAGTTCTAGAGATGAGAGTCTATCCTTTTGAGGGACGCCTCTACATCTCCATAATAATGTGGTGCCCTAAAATATGAGGGTCTACCTCTTTATTTCTAGCCTAGAAAAGCCTCCCACCTCTTCTGGACAGGCGATGTGGGACTAATTCTTCCACCGTTTGCTCTGTTGGGCTATTATACATTCAACTTGGGCCTTCCAATCATTCCTCATGTGAGCCCACTCAAGGGAGCAGCTTGGGGCGCCTCTCTTAGGCCTCTATCATGCCATATGAGCCTCTTCTCATGTCATGGGCCTTGCTTGGGCGTGGGGCCCATTAGTGGTAATTCTCCTTTATTTGTAAAATTAATATCTTTTCACTCCGGACTCCAAATATAGCAAATGATATGTCCGTTTTGATCGTCTCGATGAGCCCGTCGCAATAGTGTAGTCCAAATCATTATTTGAGATACTTTTATTTGATGAAAAATTACATATACCTGCAAAACGATCAAGAACAACACAACTCGTGGAACTCGTTAGAATCAAACCCTACAACTATGCTTTATGATTCATTTCATATTAATTCATGCAATAATTGATGGTATAAAATAGGCATTAAGGACCATCAACAATATATACTACCATAGATAGTCTAGTATGATCATATACTTCATGTACATACACTTTGTTCGGTCATATACGCTCTAAATGCGGAGATATACACATGGGAGTAACTACTCCCTAGGAGTAGGAAATAATTTTCCTATATATATATCTAATAGTTTACCATATGATTATGTACATGATCATCATACTACTATTCAAGCACCTCTCATTAAAGCACAAGCATCATGAACACTATCATCCATCTTATGCATCATCTAGACAAGGAAGGTGAATGCTTCAAAGAATGTTAAACTAGAGCTGGAGGTTGTACCACCGCCCCTAAGCTCCAAGGCAGGCCTCTAAGCACATTCTATCTTTTTATAGTGACTATGTTAATACTGTGTTTAAGTTACAATATTGACTAGGTACCTACCTTTCCAACTTGAGCTTGATTCTTGTATTTGTTCTTCTACCTTGTACCATCGTTGTCTATTGTTACTTAGAATGTAATACATGGTTAATATGCTTAGGAATGGTAGAAGTCGAGCTAGTGATTGATTTCTCACTATGTCATGCTATAGGACTTGATTGAACGCTAATAAACATAGACATGAGCAATGGTCAAATAACATGACTCACAAAATGAACTTCGATTCTAGCACCAATAGGGGGTTAGGCCATGGCAAGAATGGGATGTCTTGAATGGGGCTAGTTAAGGACCATGTGTTCATGGTAGCTGTAGGTTTGGAACATAAACTTGTACAGACCACATGCCATGTATCAAAATGGTAGGCCTAGTTGTTTGGATGGTAGTGAAGTGTAGCATACGGTAGCTAGCTAGGAGGGATATCTCGGGTCACTCTTTAATCATTCTTGGGTTGTTTGGCTGGGCTTTGGAAAGGTTGAGGCATGAGTTTCCTTATGAACCAACAAGTTATATGGGATGTGACCATTGTCTTTGGTGGGGTTAGTGTGTGCCCCTCTATAGAGTTTTGAGTTATTTCTTTGTTCTATTCTTCATGATTCACACTAGTGTTGATCGAATGGACTCGTAGAAAATCAAGCTCCACCTTGCTTATTGTTTGCACTTCCAAGCGATGCTATGGTCGTTGTTTAGTTGGATAGGAAACTTTACCTTGTTGTACAAATGCTTTCAAGCAAAGCTGAACTTTATTCCTTAATAAACCTAAATGCATATTGTCCTTGTTTAATATATTGGGTAAGGCATGTCTAATCATGTACTCATGGTACTATTGGGCAAGTTTTTCCAGTGAGATACAATCCCCTATATGTGGTTTCTTTCTACACTCCTAAGTCCACAGTCCACTACAGTCTGGTAGTATTAGAGAGACCCAACTTGTGAGCAACAACCATTGATATGTATGAGCAAAATTATGTTATTTAATGAAAAAACTTACATAGACTCTAGTGAATGTGTGCAATGTGTTATAAATTAAGAGTAAACAACATTATTCTAAACTTAAGTATAATGTGATTTAATGTGAAACTGGTGAATCATATGAGTTATGTTACTACAATTGATCCTTGATAAAGGTTGCATATCTATGTGCTATATGGTTAGATTGAGTGTGGTCAAAGGAAGAGAAATAGCCTAATCATCACCTGAATGGTGATTAGTCCTGACAATAAAAAAGAGGGGAAGTGAAATGTTGGGTTCTTCATTAATTTTGTGTAGTATATACAAGGGTAGTTATACGGAATATGAATGACATGTTCTGATTTTACAAGATGCCTCTAGCGCAAAAACCTATACTCCTAGCATTTCTAGAGGTGCTTGGCTCCTTACATCGCTCTAGGGCAACTAGAGACATTTCTCTTATCTGCTACATTTGCCCAAATTTTGTGATTGTTGAATGGTGTCGACCTGTACTACATTTCTCTTATCCGCTACATTTCCTTATGAACCTTCATTTGCCTAACTAGACCTTTGCACCTTTGTAGGATTATAATTAAAGATCTAGATTCGATGTTTAGATTGAGACTCTAGACCTTTGGATAACATCTAAGGATCCTGCAAGAGATATTGAATGAGATGTGCCTTGGACCGATGAAAATGAAGACCCTCAGTCAAGGTGTGTCATTCTTAGAGGTTCCAATGTGATAGTAGGCAGCCATTACATCTAAGATCCCACTATTTTCATCGCTGAAATCTCTCATCCTCTCAGTTCTCATAATCTAGGACTTTGCCTCTCTCTGCAGTGCGATAATGGGGCTTAGCGACGGTGGCTGGTTTGTGAGCAGGGTCGGCAACGGTGGTGTGCCTTAGGAGCAGGATCAGCAGTCACGATGGGCTAGGGGTGGGTTTACAAATAGGCTCATCGCTTTTTTATTTGTTCAATCTATTTGCAGGGAGCGGACATTATAACTGCCTTTGGAAATTTATTAATAGTGATGTCATACGAGAGGCAGGCTGGCAACGTGCCTATGAAAATATGTTTTGGCCGCCACTGAAAGCCCCTAATATAGTTATGTATACACCTTTGCCAACCTATATCTCCTTATCTAAAAAACCATAATTGATCTAATCCCATCCAACGTATTCAAACCAAATCCACCCTACGTAAAGGCCCTCCTTTCTTTTTCGCTAGTAAGAACTTGAGAACTGACTAGATATCTTGTAACAAATAATGGCATGTTTTCTTAGGCTTTTGCATTCCAAAACTTTGCTTTTGTGGTATGTACAAAATTGGTTTCATGGATTGGCTTTGAACTAATTAAAGTATAGTACATGTGATACACCACAAAACAGTACACTACAGGAACCGGGCGCTTTGCCGAGTGTAACTACGCTCGGCAAAGAGCCAAGCACACTCGGCAAAGCCTTTGCCGAGCGCTGCGCTTGGCAAAGGGGTCTCGGCATACCCCTTCCCGGTAAAGAAATATTTACCAAGTGTCGCATGCATAACACTCGGCAAAACCTTTGTCAAGAGCCAAAGCGGCTCTCGGCAAAGAATAGAAAGCTGTGTTGGGTTTTCCTTTTTTTAAAATTCTTTGCCAAGTGCTACTCTCGGCAAGGAGTAATATTAATTTTTTCTGAATTTCTTTGCCGAGTTCTTTTTGCATAGCACTCGGCAAAGGATGTTTTCTTTCTTTTTCATGAATTTCTTTGCCGAGTGCCCTTCTATTGACACTCGGCAAAGCATGTTTTCTTTTTTTTTCTGAATTTCTTTGCCGAGTGCTCTGGGGATGACACTCGGCAAAACTGGGAAGCTGAGTGTCCCGTGTTCCCAGCTTTGTTGAGTGTCTTAGTCATGACACTCGGCAAAGAGGTGATGAAATTCAATTTTTTTTTGTTTTTGACCCCAGTTTGCTGCAAACAAGATATATATAACACAACTGCATTCACACAAATATATACATAATACACATATATATCTCAATCCACCACAAACACCAACATAGCATACAAGTATCACAATCCTGACTTTAAACTGCAAACTCCAAACACATAGGCATAATTCATAGAGTTCACAAGTTCATTATATCACAACCACTGCCATTTGAAGCTCACAGCGATAGTCCGGGTGGCCCAACGTGCGATCCCGGCGACCCTCCGACATGGTTCGACGCCACCCCCGATTGATGATGCATAAAATAAAAGAGATTGCACATTAGCGACAAGAAGAGATAAACATGCAAGATAAATATCCGATACTAACACCAACACTTCACCACCAATGACACCAACACCACCAAATGACCACCACGACCACCACCACCACATCACCGCCACCACCAGCACTAGGTTTTCTTGGTTTGTCTAGGTTTCACTAGGTTTGTGCATAGAAAGCAATACTTTGTACTTGTCAGTGTGTTGACGGTCATTAACTCACAATTTATACCGTCAACTATTATATAAAAAGCCGTAAAAAATATTATAATATGTAGATATAGGGCTTATTCTAATAAATTCCACGAGTTTTGGTGCTCTCCATTGTTTTTGCAGGATTATCCAATTTTTCATCAATAAAAAGTATTTCAAACAAAGAAATGGAGTTCACCATCACAAAGATCTCGTCGTGCTGATCAAAACGGATATCCCATTCGCTACTTTTGGAATTTGGATTCAACAAATATTAATTTTCCAAAATATAAAAAAAGAAACAAATAAAAGAAAACGAAAAGGAAAACTCACCTTGCTTCCAGGCCGCCACCAGCCGGGCAGGCCGCCTGGCTATAGGCCAGCGCTGCCGGTCCAGCCCAGCAGGGGGCGCGCAGGCCAAGCCCACGGCGGGGCAGGCCACCCAGCCGAAGGGCCACGCGGGCGCCCTGGCAGGCCCAAGCCGGCCAGGCCCAGGGGGCCGCTCAGGCCCATGGCGGGGCCAACTGCCTGGCCGCGCAGGCCACAAGGGCGACCAGGCCCAGGGGGCGCGAAGGCCCACGGCGGCCAGCGAGGCCCAGCTCGCGAAGGAGGCCAGCCAGGCCACCGGGCCAGCAGGCCAAGGGCGCGGACAGGCCCATGAGGGCGGCAGCAGGCCTGGAGCGCAGCCCAAGAGGGAGAGAAGCAGCCCAATAACGAATTTCAGCTATTTGTTGGCTGTAGCAAATGTGTAAATTAGTTTAGTACCATATTGCTTAGTTAGGAGGTGCTCCACTTCCTTTCCTCCTATAAAGTAAGGGGCAAGCCTCCTCCAATAGGCATCATACACTCATACAATCCATAGAGCTTCTAGCTTCTTTCTTTCTTTTTCTTTTCTTCTTTATTTCTTAGAAGTGGAGCAAGGCTCATCTTGTAAGGGGAGGAGGACATCTTGGCTACTGTTTGGTATGAATATATTTCTTTCCATTGTGTTCTTACTTTCTTTTTATCAATATAGTTATGTTCTAGAATTAGAGTATAGTTCTAGTGCTATGATCTTGTTAGATGAACTAGGTACTAGTTTATGTAGATGAACTAGGTACTAGTTTATGTGATTAGATCATAGAACATAGGACTTCTAGTTCATATACCTTGTTCATGATATGCTTGCTAGTTCATAGTGTTCATATCATGTTCTTAGCGTATAGAACTCTGTTCTTAATCGTTCATACATTTAGATGATTAGGAATAGAGTTGTGTGCGGGTTGGTGGTTCATCGCACAACATCCAAGTTCTTTACTCGTTCATCCGTAGGGTGAGAGACCTAGAGGGGCTTGGGTAGCTATTTTATATGTGAGCGTGGTGCTCGGTATAGGGTAGCCGATGATTGCACTTCATAGTCCACGGATGAGGGGATAGGCGGCAGAAGACCACCGTCCCTTTGTAATCCCCTCACGTTCGGCTATGGTGTAGGAGTCTAAATTACCACCCATCTCGCTGGCAGACCAGCAGCCGGTGGTCTTCTGATCCATCGCAAACACAACTCTATCTCTGACTCATGTATTTGTATGACTAACTATATTCTAGACATTAGCTGTATTAGGATCATTGCTTCCTAGGATATTCTTTTATTCTTTCTTCTTTTTCCCTCTCTTTTTTCTAGAGCTCGTGGTTATGTATGTATGATCACTATCCAATACATCAACCGTTCATCTTTGCTATGAACCTTGACTTATTCACAGATGTCATCCTAGTCTATGTCTAAGTTGAACTCTTTTGCTATGTTTTCTTTGGAAAAATATAAATACGACACCTAGGAATACTCCGGGTTGAAATGCTACAACGGTAATTCCGTGCGCTTGCGGACTTGTTCTGTAATCGTTAAGAACTACCATTGAGACGTTTCTTGGTTTCATTGCTAGGGATGCAATTCCAGTAATAATGCTAAGAATGCCCACAAGCATTCCCGGCCTTTGCATTCTTTGAGAATGTAAAACTAGTGATGACGCTAAGAAATGCCAACAAGCATTTTTCGGCGCCGTAGCCGGGAAAAGCATCCGCCAAAAGATTTAACATAGATATGATCAGGACCATGTGTTGGTTAGTCATTGTTCATGCAAGGAATATTAGGATAGTATGTGTGGTTACAATCTGTAGGAAAACAACATCGAGAATGGAGGCATTCGGAGGAGTAATTGGTGATCTACCATTTCTTCTTACGCCACTCCACCTACAGGATATACACCACCCAGTCCGACCCAATGGACAATAAACGATGGGTCCTTCGCCCCGAAGGTAAATCGGTAGTTATCCCATATTTAATTTCAGAATGCATCTTTATTATTTTCTTAAAAATAGTGCATCTAAAAATGAAAATAAAAATCATCATGCATTCTCATATTTAAATCTTGTAGTGCATTCTTATTTAGAAAAAAAAAAAAAAAATATTTTTTTCTTTTCGTGCATTTAAAAAAGTTTTGAAAAAATCTAATACATATAAAAAAAAGAGAACTTTATACATGAAAAAAGTGGTTCACCAACATTCTTTACTTATGTTTATCACTATATGAATACATGAATTCATATTTCTCTTGTTTTTTAAAAGTTTGCTCTAATTTGGGTGTATTTACATAGGCATGTGTAGTATACCCATAAGCTTTTTTAAATTAAGCACGGAGCTTAGGTTGAAATAGCTTTCTTTAATCAAAATTTAACATGGTGTTGGATTTTGGTTAATGAATTTTGAGTACAACTTTCATAAACAATAGAAATAATCTATTTTGGTGAGTGAGTGAGGAAGAGTTGAGAGGAAGTATGGGCGTGTCTGCCACCTCACGTCTTGGATCCGGTGTCTCGGGTTGAGGAGGCGGAGTACGGGCATGTCAGCTCCTTCTCGGCTTATACCTCTCCACCTTGCTTAAGTAAAGTTTTATATAATAAAGTTAGATGAACAAATGAAAAAATAATTTTTTTTTAAAAAATGGCAGAATATAAATTATAAAAAATAATAAAAAAACCTGCACTTCTCATGAAGATCAACTTAATTTCAAAAAATGAGTCATGGTTGAGTTTGATCAAATGGTGAGAAAATCTTGCTTAATTGTCTTCTTGCATTCCACTGCATATTTGCTTTGAATAAGTTATGCATCCACTCTATTTTGATTTGATTTTTTGCATATCAAATCCATAGCATGTTTAAATTTTATGCATACATTCATGTCGATTGCATCCAAAAAAAATGAGTAATAAAATTCTCACCATAACTATGATCATTCTTTTGTATCTCTATTTGAATAATATCTATATGCTTTCATGTTACCTCGGTTTACCTAGTATGATTAGGTTTGGAGTATCTTTATACACCTTTTTAAGTTAAGCATGGAGCTTAGTTTAAAAGTGTCTTTCTAAAACCAAATTAGACATGGTGTCTAGTTTGCTTTTTGAAACAAGAGGTGTGATAATTTTGCTTCCAAAAGCTTTTTTAAAGTAAGCATGGTGCTTAGTTTAAATGTTTTCCTAGATCAAGTTAGACGTGGTGTCTAGTTTGATTTTTAATCCTAAAAATACTTTGGTAGACTTTGGTTGTTTTGTTGGACTCACCCCAGCTGAAAGTTTTCAAATTTCAATATCGGTAAGTCAGGTGATGTTTTGATAATAGAGATAACAAGACATATTTTGAGCTTTAAAAAAACTTTGCACAAAAGACACAAATCATTCATCATAGATGTAATAAATGAATACTTTTCGCTTTTTATCAATACTGTCTTTTGTTGCAAGTTGCTTTTGCCTTAAACCATGATAAAGTGCAGTCAACACAAAAAAAAGAAAGAAAAAGAAAATAAGGGTTGCATCACATAAACATCTTGATGGCCGTCAGTGGTGAGAACACATTCAAATCTGAACTCTACACACTTAACTTTTACACAAAAGTCCAAGTGTGGGGAGGATGGTGCGCATCTCACCATGAGGCCATCTTAAAAAAAGAGAGATGTTAGCTCTACCTTGCAAAAAAAAATTAAAAAAAAATAGAGAAAGAGCAGGCCAGCCCCACATGGCGAAGATATACATCAATGGGCTGGTGAACCTGAGCTGATCCATCATGTAAACTGCAGCAACAACTCAACATCTCATCCATATAAGCTGCCAGCATTTGCACTCAGGTATGCAAAGGTAAAGTTCACCAACCACTTTACTCATATTTGTCTCCATAAAAGTATAAAAATTCATGCTTTCTATGTTTATGTAAGTGTACACTCTAGTCTAGGTGTACTCGTATACTGATCATATACAAGTGCATCTATAGGCCTCTTAAATTAAGAATGGTGCTTAGATTAATATGGCCTTCTTTAATCAAGAATTTGATATGGTGTTAAAATTTTGGTTAATGGACATGAGTAGTTACTTATATAAACAATGGAGGTGATCTATCATGGAAATAAATCAAGGCTATGTTTTCATTTCATCCTTATCTTAGCCTTATTAGAGTAATGCTTTAAAAAAGTCAGGTGAACAAATAAAATAAAATAAACTGAAAAAAATGTTCAAATAAAAAAATATATAGTAGCAATAATCATAATAAAATAAGTTAAAGCGCCCCAATGTTCCTAGTGGTAGAGCCTTTGTTTGTTTCTTTTGTTTTTCTTTTTGTTTTTCTAATAAAAGCAGGTACAACAATGAGTGTGGGGTAGACCTCTCATACATAATGACCACATATTCGAGATCTCCCACCAATAAGTTGCACAAAGATTGAATAACCTAGCATGAAGGAGAACAAGAAAAACGAATCAACCTGATGTTTCTCCTTCCTCTCCAAACGATGGTTTGTGCAACCTCTCCTTATGCCTTTGAGTTTAGACAAACAAATCTTGATAGCATAAAAATTAAACTCAAATGAACCATCCATGATTTCATGCATGTATGCAACCTCTCCTAGGATCATTGCTTCCTAGGATATTCTTTTATTCTTTCTTCTTTTTCCCTCTCTCTTTTCTAGAGCTTGTGGTTATGTATGTATGATCACTATCCAAAACATCAACCGTTCATCTTTGCTATGAACCTTGACTTATTCACACATGTCATCCTAGTCTATGTCTAAGTTGAACTCTTTTGCTATGCTTTCCTTTGGAAAAATATAAATACGACACCTAGGAATACTCCGGGTTGAAATGCTACAACGGTAATTCCGTGCGCTTGCGGACTTATTCTGTAATCGTTAAGAACTACCATTGAGATGTTTCTTGGTTTCATTGCTAGGGATGCAATCCCAGTAATAATGCTAAGAATGCCCACAAGCATTCTTGGCACTATTGCTGAGAATGTAAACCTAGTGATGACACTAAGAAATGCCAACACAGTGTTAGAACTGGTGGTCCTAACACCAACAAGTAAATTTTTGTGTCCCCAACTCCGGAAGGTGTGTAGGAAGAACACAAGGGGTTTATACTAGTTCGGGCAAGAGAAGGCCCTACGTCCTGTGGGGGAGGAAGTCTTGTATTATCCCGCACCAAAGTGCATGTAGGTAGGGGTTTACAAGAAGGTTGAGAGAGGGAGCTGGTTCCAGGTCTCGTGATTGATTGAGGCAAGTGCCAATATCCAGCGAGTGGAAGTAAACTGGCTTGCCCTAGGAGGGCTCCGGTCTTCCCCTTTATAGCCATAAGGGGAGGATCAGTTTTACAGGGGGTGGCTATGCTTTTGACATGGTAACAGGCGCCTCCCTGTCTGGCACTGAGGCCTTGGTGGTGTAAAGCATGGCCTGATGCTATTGGTCGTGGGAGCAGTGCGTGGAGTCTTGTCTTCGGTCCTGGTGACGGAGAGGATGGCTGTCCCATGAGGGTTGGCGAGGAGGTCATAGGAGACGTGTCCGAGCCCTGTAGCTTGTTGTAGCTTTGACTCGTCTTGGATACGAGGCTCCGAGGGCCTCGGCTCTTGCTGCCATACATGGAGTGGTTGGCACAGGGAGGCCAATTGTCGAGGTAGTCGCTGCCCATTCCGGGCTTTGAAAACCTAGAGAGTGTTGGTATCTGTTAATGCCTACTGAATAATCCGCAAGCGCATGGATACGATGTAGCACTTCACTGGATGAATAGATCTAGTTTTAATATCGAACCCAAAGAAAGATGTGGAGGGTAATCTAAACTACAACTTAACCATCTGAGTAGCAAACAAAGCTGCAAAAGATAGGGATATAGAGAAGACAACTAAGGCTTCTAATTCAGGCTCTAGTAAGGTATGTCTAGGTTGCTTTACTGGGGAATTGGATCAGGAGCACAGGCAAAACTGTAACCCGACTACCAATTATTCTTCTACTCGGCCTACCGACGAGATAGTGGAATATATAAGATTCAACGAAGCTACAAAGTCACCTCCGCGAGCTACCACCAAATCCGAAAGATAGGATACATCTACGAGTAACGGAGTCTAAGCACCACACTTACACTACGAATACTACTCTAACCCAAGAGCTACAAGGATTAAAGTACTCAAAAGAGTCACAAACCAATAAATCAAAGTAAACAATGTTACTTACTTCAACTCTGAAGTCGATTCCAAAGCTATCTCAGATACAAGCCATAGAGGAAGCACCGACAGGCCGATACTTCCTCCAAAACTCTCTCTTTGCCTCTATCTCTCTATTTCTAACATAGAACTAGCTTCTAGAGGTATAGAACCAGCTCTCTCTTCGAATGCTAACTCTCGAGAGGTCATCCATTCAAGGGACACCTCCTGGGATTCTAACTAGGGTTTCTCGATAAAGCTCTTCTTCTTTTCAGAATGGATCATCCTCGGGGGGGTTGCCTCTCCTTTTATAGCCCTGGCGAATCATCATGAGCCCTTGGATCAAACCGACTTCGACGGATGGTGGAGATCAATCCTCAAAGGCAGTGGGATAACCTGGAGGAAGCGGGCCATGAGTGGGCCCCTGAGCAGACCGACCGGTCTGGGGTGGGACCGGCCGGTCCCACCTCAGGCCCGCTCGGCCTCTCCTTCGGTGCACAGTCTTCTCGTCCCTTCTGGAATCTTCCTGTGTGGCCATAGCATCCAATCTTGCATTCTGTGTTGCATTATAGTGCAAAAGTGTTTCATTTCCAGTGTATGCCTGTAAAACCACTGATTCACCAAAACTCATGGAATTCATTAGTCAAAGCCCTACTTCTAGGTAGATGAATTGCATTTATATCACTTTGGAAGGTTAGTTGATGATTGTATTTGAACATTAAGGACCGTCAACAACACCCCCACACTTAGGCTTTTACTCGTCCTCGAGAAAAGGTTGGATAACTTCAGGCATAACTCCAGACAAAGATATCAACATAGGCTCATTCCTGATCATACTTGCACTATGAGATTCAAAGTGTCTACCATGCAACTTTGGGAAGTTGAAAAGTAGAATAACTGAACATATTACCTTTATCTCAATGCCAAGTCAGTGGAGGTTTTTGCAAGATTTTTGAAATAAACCATAGCTTACTTTCAATGTGGTACTCTCAAGTCACTCATTATATGTGGTATTTGTGGTTTCTTACTTAGGCACGAATAAGTGAATGCCTGTCCTTGCAACCTACCTCTAATAGGCTTATGTGGAGTTCAAAGGTTTGGCAAGGAGTAGTGTACTTACCTTACACATCGCTGAGCCAGCGTAAGAGTCCTAAGGAGAGAGGTGTCATACTCCTAGATCAAGATGTGCATGTGTGTGGAATATATGGTAGCTATCCTAATTCTACTATGCTCATACTTTGAAGGATATATCTCTCTCGCTTGAATTGGAGTGCTTGGAGATAATGGACTATCATAGATTTTTCTTTGCTTTTTCTTTTTAGCATTTGGACCCTTGTCCATTTTTTCTTTTTGATCTCTCTTTTTATTTTATTTTTGCATAGCCCATGTCTTCCTATATGAAAATTTTTTGCAAGACAGAGATTTCTGATAATGTTAGAGCATAAGTGAATGAGATCCTACCAAAAGTCTTTTTGGGTGCGTATTCTCAGTGTAAGAACAGCACATTTTCTATGTGGATGAAAAAGGTTGCGCCTACCCCCAGTGTAGGGATAGTGCATATATGGAGTGTAAATGGATCCTGATCTTGGGAGTATGATAAATCTCTACAACACGGGTCTCAAAAACTGATAGAGCTCAGTGCAAGACAAGCAATTTAGCAATTTATGTAGAAAGTTTATGATCATGTATGGCTCTATAGGCAATTGAAAACCATAGAGGAGTAGCATAGCTATTGTTTTTATGTTTTGAAATTAATGCTCCAATAACTAGGCTTAGAGGTTCAGGTTCTCATGTTCTACTATCTCGTACTTGTCAACAACTTAAGAGGTATGGGGTCCCTATAAAGAGTTCCCAACAACAGCAAGTGTACAGAAAATGAATTATGTGATTCTTGCCTTAAGTCACCAAGTTAAACATCCTTGAGGTGCATTCATGTTCCATTAACAACTTAAATAGGGTCTTTGTATTTGTGTGCTTCAAAGAGGCTAAGCCAAAACGAAGCACTGGCTCTATTGCGTAACCAATCCTCCATTGATATAATGATATGTTGAGCTGAATATCAACTGCTTACTCTTGATAGGATCCAACCGACTCAATTGATGCTTTAGTTCACAAGAAAGTCCTAGAGGAGAATAATGGCCATGATATCTCAGTTGGGTGTGCTGTTGTTTTTAGTATGGTGAGTACATAAGTTTGACTTATTTTATTGTCAAAAGTAGTCTACTGTGGTGGCTGGTGGCAAGTGATTGGTTCAACTGTGAAATATGTTGTTTTCAAGTCCTGGTAGCTATTTTCCGTCCGTCTCGCAGGTTGTGCTACCTCAATGTTACCAAAGGAAAAGTGATCAAGGTATTTGTCATAGTTTCATACTAATTTAGATTGCTACTAATTACTGTAATCAGTTCTGATATACATGATGATGCTTTCTGAGTTTAATTGTTGTTGAAATCAAAATTGTTGAATACAATTTACTACTGAAGTGAAAAGAAATAAATCAAAGTGAACTACTCTGGCATTTGTGCAAAAATATTCTTGTTCTGCTTAGCCATTTTTGGAATCTGGTTGTACCAGTTATCAACTGCAACTTTTATCTGAAGGCAACATATCAAGTGCAATCACATTACAATTTTGCAGTCAACTATTGGTTTGGGATTGACTCCACGTATATAGTGCATAAAATCCTAAAATTTTTATGATTCAGTGATTCTACGATTACACTGAGAAAAAATGGCCTTCCAAATCTTAGGATTCACGAGTCAGGACTTGAAGTTTATAACCATCTTTCCACAGTAGTTTCACTGTACCATTTTTCTGAATATTGAAGCACTATCACAATGCACATTACAACATAATAATATTTTTTGTACAGAAATTCTCTTAGGACATATGGGTATAATGATGCAAATATTTGCAGGTTTTTAGTAAGGATTGTGCTGCCCCAGCTAAGCTAGTGATTTCATCTACTACTGAAAGAAGTCAAGGTGGAGATTCTACCAGCAATATAATGATGAAAATTTTAGGCTGTGAAGACATGATGCCCAGTAAAAACGAGATGACAGTTACTGAGGTTTCTCGTGAACACCATGCAACACCTGATTCAAGTAATAGCGCTTCAACGTGGGATATTTCTGGTAGGTTTAGTTTAGGAAGTAACCAGGAAGGTAAATTGCTGGTAGGAGATCCACACAAGAAGCATACATCAAGCTGCAGTACTGATGGGCATCCCCAGCAAAATTTGAGCATTCCAAATACTACAGGTTGCTTCTCAACCCCAAAAGAAAATGTTAGTACCAGCAGTGGATCACTTCTCAAACGCAAAAGGGCTGTATCAGAATGGACAGATGAGCAGCTTTCTGAACTGTCGTTAGACATATAGCATTGTACTATATATCTGATAAATAAGTTGTTAGACTTTTACTAGTCAATGTATTGCAGTTATATTAATGATATGAGCTTGTAAGAACTTGACAAGTTCTGTACAGTGGCGCTTATAGCATCTAGAGCTGTATATATTGTTGTTCAGGAGGTCACTTTTCTGAAATGGTTGTCATGCCAGTCTTTCATTGTACACAATTTTGTGCTTCTGCCTTCTGATAGTTGAGCTACAGATAATTGTGTCTAGGTATCGGAAAAAACTAGGAAATCAGAGTCTTCTCTGTAGTCGGTACCCATTTTCGTAAGATACACTTCATTTCTGAGCATTTTCAGGATTCTTTACAAAATGTTGGATTGGCTAACGAAATTATGAATTGACATGTTACTCTGGTTTTATCTTCAATTTCAAGAATGGACGGAAGGTGGTCAAAAGGCATAAAAACACCAATGTTTCTGGTACAATAACGTCTGCCTGCCAAGTTTCACCAGATGCACGTTAAAACAAACTTCGTTAAATCTTTAAATAAAACGTGTGCATGAAAGGTTGGTTTGCTAGAATATGATATGTGCAACATTTGTTGCATATAAACAACCATTCGCAAGATAAAAGTGATGATCAGAACAACATGAAGCCTAGGCCCTAGAGACATTGATTGGAGTAAAATACATTATTGCCAGCTACAAAAAACGCACCAAAGCTTTACTCAATTTGTCAGGTTTAAACCAATCCATGGACAAATTCCCATCGCTTATGAAAACTAACTCGTCGCAAGATTTATACGTATGGTCGCCATAGCTGCCACAAGATTAAGGTATGTCAAGATATTTTAATGCATATCACACGCTAGGTTACAATATTACACGAAGAATTGAAGATGTCATTACATTTCAATTATAGACAGCAGGGAGAGTTCATTCATCTAGAATACTTATAATTTAGGACAAATTTTAAATACCCCAATATACATCATATTTAAGGACCGAGGGGGTATATCATATTCATATTCCATTATAATTTAAAACCAATTTGGCACCCTATCGGCCAGATGCCATTATATCTCGTTTCATTATCAAAAGCAGGTCAACCCTGTTTCGAGCAACACGTCTAATTGATTATCATTCAGAAGAATTAGCAGTTTGCATCTAAACAGCATGAGAATATACTGTTCGAACATTGTGTACATGAATACACAAACGCATAGTTAAAATACTACTACCACACTAGTTCTGCTCGTAATTATTACTTCCTGCTGCTACAATCTGTGTCACTCCCAGCAGCAGTGTTGACTTGCCGGTTGAGATATGCTTCATAGATCTCCACAACAAGCCTTGGATCCTTCTCAACAAGCTCCTTGTATTCTTCACGGTCCGCTATTGTAGACATGTTCTCCATGAGCACAGAAAGCGAGGCCTCCAGCAGCTGCTTTGCACTGTGACGGTGCGCAAATGCACAGTGGGTAATAGCATTATCGTTATTAACTTTGGATGTTATGAACTTCTCACAGTATGCCTTGAGGTGCTTTATTTCATACTTCTCAGCTAACACCAAGAGGTCAGATGCCATCTGTTCATCTAGAAGAGCTTCTGCAGTGTACACGTAATGGACAAAAGCACGAACGATGTCATAAGACACATCATAGATTTTGATGACGCCACTCCTACTCTCTTCCATCTCATTCTCAAGCATCGCTCTGAAAACAGGAGATCTACTAGCCTGTTTGAAAAAAAAAAAAGTCAGTTTAACATATAATGCAGCTCCACTGCAACAAAAAACACACAGCAAAGCCAGAGAAAATAAACACACAAATGAAAAATATCTAGTGCAAACCACTACAGAACTAATTGAGGTGAACTGCAACTGTAAAACTAGAAGAATGCTGCCATGACTGTAAATCTGCAAAAAAATGAAAGCTGTCTACTGAAATGAGCACAATTAGCTATGCCTCTCACTAAAATATGTGATGCATACTGAAAGGTAAGGAGTCAAGCACTTCAACAGAATAGGTGATAGATCAAAGATTCTATGCAAAAAATCTGCATAAAGAATGAATGTATTTTTACCATGCAAACATAACTCCAATTCTGGAGCAATATTGCAACTCTGTGTGTAATAACGGATTTAGTATCAGTACAATTAAGCACTAATATAAGTAAGATTAAAATGTTATATATGCGTGTGATGCCATGTAGTTAATCAGCACTAACAAGTTCCAGTAGGTGGTGATGCCTATTCTCGTATCTTAGGTTGTACTCAAGGGAAGAGGATGCACCTGAAAAAAGAAGTTCAGAGAGAATGCTCCGCGACACTCATACACAAGTACTCAGTGCATCAACATTTAAGTTAGATTGAACACATCAAGAAAACTTTAACTGATTCAGGGATATTTGATGTGTAGCTCCAATGTTGATTCAAGCCATAAATAAGGTCCATTCTTCATGTGGGAAAAAACTGTATGTTGCATCAGATTCATCAGACCCTTTCACTAGTACACGAGAGGCTCATGACAGGCGGTTGGAGATGCCTTTTTCACAGGCATTTTGGCTTGCCGCCTGTCTTTGGAGGCCGATGAAAATGATGCATTTTCACAGGCGGTTGTTTGAAAACCGCCGGTGGAAATGCATTTCCACAAAGGCGGTTCACATAAGCAACCGCTTTGTGGAAATATTTTTATTTGATCGGGCGGTTCACATAAGGAACCGCCGCGTGGAAATGCCATTTCCTGAGCGGTTGCTTTAAGTGAACCGCCTGTATTATATTTTTCCGCCAAATTCATTTGAATTTTCATTTATTGATTTGGCGCCCTCTCCTCTCTCCCTCCCTCCTCTCTGTCCCCCCCTCTTCCTCCCTCCCTCCTCCCCCCTCATCTTCCTCCCTCCTCCCTCCCCCCCTCTTTCTCTCTTACTATGATCAATACAAAGGCTATTTAATTATGAGAAATACATCAACAAAAAGTAATTATACCATAAAATACTTATATACATATATACATCATTAACAATTTAATTACATCATTCCTTTAATACATCAAAATTGTTTTTGGCCACAATATGATAATAAAATTTTAAATGCGAGATGAATCTAATAATCATTTCGACTTAATTTCAGGCGTAATTTCCTTTAGCGCTCGAACTCTGGCCTCCCTAAGGGGCTTTCGGCATGGTAATATTTTTCCTCTGTAGGAATGATTTCTCTCATGATAAATGAGCAGAGGTCCTCAATTATTCCATACAGAGTTAGGTCGTCGAAGTTTTCGGACTCCGATTCTTGATATGCCTGAAAAGGAAGTTTATAAGCATTATATATATTTCCATGTGTCTACGTATATTTGTATTTTTAACGATATAAATACAAATGTTACTATTAGTGGTACCTTATTAGGGTTCCTGATGTACCGTCCGGCCATTCTCATGAACTCGCAGGCGTAGAATCCACAGTGCACCGAACCGGTTGGTTGCTTGTGGCACTACATAAATTGCATACAGTTATTTACTTCTAATACCATCTTATATATTAAACTTGCATGATATTGATTCATAAATTTACGCATCGGCCACTTGAAAAAAAAAAAAAAAATCTTATTTCCTCCCCCTCATGGAATCGTTAAACACTCCACCTCTTAACTTATAGAATCTATAACATCTATGATCTCAAAAGAATCGGTTAGCAGCAATCTTAAAGTCTCATCGATAAAAAAAGATGCATGCTACATTTTGTTAGCTTACCGTTCTAAGATGGTTTGAAATTTTGTATATCTTTTAGGGATTGTAGTCGGGCTGGAGTCAAAGGCCAGCACCTTTCCCTCCCTAGGATAAATAAAGAAGCATATCAAATTGGTACATTGCGCACGATCGAAACCGAAGTTGTTATGCATTTATATAAACCGATACTTAAGGCGATGTATATATATGAACTCATACTTACTTAAAGTTATAAGGGGCAACTACGACTTCCTCTGTGTTTGAACCGGAGCAATGCATGGCCTATGTGCGTGGCGTATTTAGTCTCATGATCCTTCTCGGATCTTCTATTCTCTTTGCGGCGTCTTTTTTGATAACCCCTTCAATTGATGGCTTTGTTGGGACCAATTCGAGAAGGTGTGCTCATTCTCACATATTTTTTTCGGCTAAGATACCCAGCTCGTTTGCTTTCATTCTGGTTTGGTCCGGGACCGTAAATGAACTCGTCTTGATCATATTGCATTCGCAAGGCACAAGTGCATGTTGAAAATTCAATCTTAGTAGAAGTCAATAATAATAAACGAAGTTCATGTTAGAAATGAGAGCTACACTTACAATGCAAATAGCGTTACGAGCTGAACGTCGAGCCGCTTTTTAAGGTTCATCATCAACCACATGTCCTCGAAAGTAACGAAAGCCGTATCTCGTTCACTTTTGAAAGCAGATGGTGGTATATTTACTTGGATTGCGTTGATCCCGACAGCAGCCGCTCTCATGTACCAGTCATGAAGTCTTTTTATACCAGACGGGAGCTTTTGGAGTTTTTCTCAACTCAGTAGAGGCTTGCCGGGTACATATGTATCAGGAACATTTTGATAATCATCCCATGTTGGCCTCACTATCTCTATTGCTCTGATCTGTGATGCTTCTGCTGACTTCTGTTGCTCAGCTAAGTCCACGGTACGTGACTTGCGAGTCTGCGCAATCCCTTCCAAAAATTTAGCAGTGCCAGCAGTTTTTTTCTTCGGCTCGTAGGGAAAACCAATTTGGAATAGAAAATTTTCTCTTCTTAGGTTTTTCTTGGCTCTTCTTTGGTGGTGGCGGTGGTGTCCAAGGCGAAGCTTCAATGTCTTGAGGTGGTGGGGAAGAAGCAGGCTCATAGATTGGTGTAGTTGTTTGTGGCGGAGATCCTGCTGGTTTCGATGTTGATGGTAGGGTTCGTGAAGGATCGGCAGCAGGGGTGATGGTGGGTTAGGATCTTGTTGACGGTCGAGAGGTGCTGACTTCTGAGTTTCTGGCAGGGCTTCTGAGGAAGGTGGTGGCTGGGTCAACTGGACATCTCTTCGAGGCCATAGGATAAAATTATTAATGGCCTGTCCGAGTGTCTCAATACCCTCGGGGCCAGATATTTCTAGCACGTCATCCTCGTAGCCTAGGACGACCGTCACCACTTCTACCCTGCAGTACTCTTCTTGTATAGGATCACCGTGATAGTCACGTCCGGGGATCGCAAAGCCCGTGGCTACCTCCCTTGTACGTTGATGCTTCGTACCATATCGTATGAGCATTTTGCAAGGTGTCGGCCCAGTAATGTCATCCACAGGGTAGTGGTGTGTGTTTCCCGTAGACCCCACACTACTTGAAAAGGGAGGAGATTGAGCGGGCCTGGCATGAATCATCTCCTGAGCTCTAGGCAAGGGTTGTGTTGGGACGAGCTGCATCTGTGGGCCTTGTGTGCTCATCTACTAAAATGGACATTGCACTAGCTAACCACGCACCCGGTGTGGATCGAGGATTTGTTAGAAATTCGACATCATGCTTTTTGAATTGTTCCTTAGCCTATTCCTCAAAATATTGCTGCATGTCTTCCTTATATCGATCTCGTTTCTTATACATGCCCACCCACTCCTCACCAAATCCTTCTTTCCATCCCATCTTTCACGAGATGCCTCGTACACGTCCAGGATGCTCAGGGTTGCCCAGTCCAAGACTCAGGATGTCTCTCTCCCTTTGTGGCCTTAATTTTCCTTCTTTAACCTCCACTGCTAGTTCCAACATCTTATCAGCTGGGGCTGTGATGTCTAAGGGACAGTTCACACCGGTAGCAGTTTATTTAGTTCCTCTACCTCTGAGCCAATTAGCTGTCCTCTCGCCAACTTCCTCTGATAGCACAGGAACGCCTTTTTTCTTTAGCTCCTCCTCCTCTACCCGCCATTTCAGAATTTATTTCTTGTAACCACCGGTGCTAAGGTGATTGTGGTATTTGTTCCTCTTTGCTAGTTCTGAAGCAGCTTCACTCTTGGCTTTGAAAGATGGGTCGTTCTTCTACGCCTTGAATACTTCTCACTGCCCAGCGGTGATCTTATACTTGCTCGTTGGGTCGTACCCATGCTTGAGAAATTTTGTATTCATCTCAGATCTATAGTTACGGAATGATGTTGCAATCTGCTTGAAAAATACCCCTGGGCAAGTTTGTCCGTCCCCGTAGGGAAAACAAACCTTTCTATAAACTTGTTCCATAGCTCTTTCCTTTTATCCGCATCCACATCCTTCCACCTAGGGATTGTGATGTCCAATTTATCCCTGACCAAAAAATCAATTGCATTTCGTATCTTGGCAGCCACCTCATCAGATACTAGAGGCTCTCCTTTTGGGCCGATGCTGGGAATTATATGTCTTCTCTAGCCACTTGTTTGTTCCTCGGTCACCGCGTTTCCGGTCACTCTGTTTCTTTTTTCTTGATTTGGAAGTGGTTGTCTCAGTCGTTTCTGGTGCTTCATTGTATGGCACGTCTTCTTCTTCCGCTAGAATGTCCCGTATTTGAGACAAAACCTCCTGGCCGAAGGAATTCAAGAGTGTAAGGATCGGCGTATATAATACTATGAAAAAAGTGAAGTATTGGTTTTCATGTACTAAGTATACCTCATCATTGGGATCATAATCTGGGTCAACACTTTTTTGACGTTGTCTATCTATGCTAGGGCATGGATCACTTCGAGTTGCCGTCATCTTCCTCTTCTTCCAACATGTCACCATGGAAATCTTCTTCTTGTCCTTCTTGCTCGGTGGTGTGTGAGTCTTATTGGGTGAATCGCATTTGCTCTTCTTCTTTCAGAGGATTTACGGTTCTATGCATGGCAATAACTATGTTAGTTACTTTGATAGGGTTTTACGTTAAAAAAAGTGCAAGGCTTCGTAATGCCGTGAAACTCATCGTGGCTCAGGGGTGTGTGAGTCTTAGTGGGTGACTCACATTTGGTCATCTGCCTGATGGTCTTTAGATTTTGGAGACGTCATCTTCTCGATAACTTCAAAGAAAATAAGTCATTAACACTAAGTCATTAACACTAAGTCAATAACACTAAGTCACTAACACTAAGTCAATAACACTAAGTCATTAGCCATTTTCTCTAATTTAACTTAGTATAGATATTTATAATGTACAAGTCATTAACTTAGCAAAGTCATTAACTTAATCTTCGCTAATCTTCTCACTAAGTCATTAGCACTAAGTCATTAACACTAGGTCATTAACATGCTAAGTCATTAACACTAAGTCATTAACACTAAGTCAATAGCACTAAGTCATTAACACTAAGTCAATAACACTAAGTCATTAACACTAAGTCATTAACACTAAGTCAATAACACTAAGTCATTAACACTAAGTCATTAATAATGTACAAGTCATTAACTTAGCAAAGTCATGAACTTAATCTTCGCTAATCTTCTCACTAAGTTATTAGCATAATTTGTAGCATAGTGATTAATTACAAAAGAGCAGCGAATATTTACTTATGCGGCGTGGAGGACAGGCCTGAATCGAGCGCGGCGGAGAACAATAAGAAGACGGTGGCACGATGATTATTTGGCGGGTATCGCGACGGTGACCGTAAATTAATAGAAGACAAGTTGTAATTAAAGAACTACAATTAACATAAACCCTAATTACATGAGCGAGGATATAATTTACAAGCTACCATGAGGGAGGATATAATTTACAATCATAAGTCATTAAATAGAATTAGTAATATAATCACATATCACAACAAATATAAAAAAAATATAATATAAGCTCATTAATACAATTAGTAATTAATACAATCTCTCCTTTCTCCTACAAAGTACTTAGCACATACAAAGTACTTAGCACCTACAATTAGTAATATAATCACATGTCACAACAATTATTAATTGATACAATTAATATTTAATATTATTATAAAGTACTTAGCACATACAATGTACTTGCCACATACAATATATTACATTTACATAAGATCTTTGAAAATGCTAAGACATTAATTGAAACATAGTTGTGATTATAGAACTTCAATTAACATATAATATTTCATAAACAATAATCTTTGGTAGTACATAATAAAAAAATAATATAATAATTTTTATTTAATACAATTACTAATTAATACATATTATATTTAATATTTTTACAATTGCTCTTTGAATACATACATTTAATATTTAATATTATCGCAATTGCTAATTAATAGTATTACTAATTAATACAATTAATATTTAATCCAATTATTAATTAATATTTACATTATAATATTTTGGGCCATTACTAAAAAACAAAAAACAAAAAGAAAAAAAAGCCCTTTGTTGGGCCATTGGGCCCAACGGTGGTAGGGGCTCAACCCGCCAGTCCTTCAGCCTCGGCCCCGTTCGCCCTAGGCGGCGGGCGCCGCCGCGCCGCCCGCCGCCGTCGCGCAGCGCGGGCGCGGCTGCATCGGGCGGGGAGCTGGGGGAGGCCCGGGCGGCGGCCGGCGGTCTGCCGGGCAAGGCGGCCCACCACGCAGCCTTTGCCGCCTCCCCGCCGCCGGCTTGCCGCCGCCCGGCCGTGCTCGACCTCGCCGCCTCCACGGCGCAAGGCACTTCCCCGGCCATCTCCCTCTCCCTCTCCTTCAATTCTCTCCCAAGACATACTGATGGCGGCGCGGGACGGCGATTGAAGAGTGCGATACCCGACGGCGATGGCGGTGGCGGCTGTCCGGTGGCGGTGGCGGGGACGGTTCAAAAGTGCGATGGCGGCGGCGCGTGTGGTGGCGGCGAGGAATCCTGGAGGCGGTGGCGTCGCGGTGGGCTTCGAGTACCGGCGTGGAGCAGCGGCAGAGAAATTCCGGCGGCCTGACGGCGTAGATTCAGAAGAGTCGCGCCCACCGGACTTGTGAAAATTTCAAGTCTGGTGGGCGGTATATATAGAGGAACCATTTTCACTTGGCGGTGGTCTTAGAGAACCGCCCGGTGAAAACATTTTTCACGCAGACGGTTGGCTAAGATAACCGCTAGTGTAAATGTATTTGCACATGCGGTTTTCTTAGCCAACCGCCTGTAGAAATGTATTTACCAAAGCGGTTGGCTAAGTCAACCGCCGAAGGCAAACTTTTTTCTATTTTCTATTTTTTCCTTAATGTTTTTCTTTCTTATTCACATTCTGTTATATATGTATAATATATATATGTACTAATTAGTATATTTCTTGTACTATATATTTTTAGACTATTTCCTTTTGGTTATTTTTTATAGGTTATTTATTGTAGTGTATTTTTTTGTAGGCTATTATATAATATTTCTTGTACGCTATTCCTTTTAGGTTATTTCTTTTAGGTTATTTCTTTTGGTTATTTCTTTTAGGATATTTTGTGTAGGTTATTTCTTTTAGGATATTTTGTGTAGGCTATTTTTTAGACTATTCTTGTAGAATATTTCTTTTTCAGGCTATTTTTTTAGGTTATTTCTTTTAGATAATTCCTTTTAGGTTATTTCTTTTTTGTTATTTGTTTTAGGTTATTTCTTATAGGTTATTTACTCGACACATATAATCATAAGCAAATGACTTAAACAAGTACAAAAGAAATACCAAGCAAGAGCAATACATATAAGTACAAATTATAACTGATAAATTGTGCTATGTTATTTCTTGTATGATACATAAAGTGTTATTTCTTTAGCATATTTCTTTTAGGATATAGGATATTTCTTTTATACTGTAGACTTCAACAAGTAGAAAGAAAAAGACTTAAAGAAGTAGAAAGAAAGGACTTAAATAAGTTGAAGAGCAATACCAAGAGAGACCAATTTATGAGTACAAATTATATCTGATAAATTGTTACACATGATATTGACTAATATTTAACTAATATAAAATCTAGCTAGCCAGCTACTGTTCTGCCTTCTCTATCATGGCGCACCCATGGCAATGAATTTTTAGGGATGCTACGCTCAACATTCTTTATCTTTAAAGGATGATCTTCAAAGAGAGACGTGTGCCCGAAATGGTTGAAGTCATCTAGGTCAATTACACCATCAACTCCTAAAGCTTGCTGCTTTCCAGAAAGAACTATATGCTTGGTCTTGTCGCTATTTTTTTCTCTTCCTTAAAAAGGATCTGTTCGGCATAGAAGACCTGTGCAGCACGGATAGCAAGGATCCAAGGATCATCCTTGTAGCCTACTTTACTTAGATCAAGAACTCTCAGGCCATAGTTGTCCACTGTGACATGTTTGTCATCAACCCATTGGCATCGAAACACAGGCGTCTTAAATGAATCATAGTCTAGTTCCCATATCTCCTCAATGAAGCTAAAGTATGTAGCATATTCATCTGAATCATCTATGGCCTCGCAACGAACACCACTGTTTTGCGCCATGCTCTTTTTGTCTGCCATGATGTGACCTGGCGAGATGGTCCAGCTGCCAACCTCTTGATAGTTTGCTGCTCAATTGTTTCTCTATTTGGAATGTTCTGCTCCATTAGCCATGAAGTGAATCGACGCTTGTGTTCCTTTGATAGCCAATTCTTTGTTTGCCCAGGGTTATGATCGTTTAGCTCTTCTATGTGTTGTTTGATCAGAGGCTCCATTATCGAGAGCTGATGCATGATGCTATGATGTGCCTCGAGGACTATATTATAGTCGACGGGATGAATGATTTTCGGCCCATCCTCCCACACCCATATAGTCTGCACTCATGTCGGGACGGAGGCAAACCTATTGCAATTTGGTCTTTTAGGCAATTGATGCAGAATGGACCTCCGGAATCAATGGCCTCTTCGGTAGTGTATCCCTCTATCATGGATGCCTCAGGACGAGCACGAGTGGATACGTACCCATTCAGTATTGACATGAAATGCTCATATGTCCACATCTCATGCAAATACATGGGACCCAATTGTGGCACCAAATGCACGACAAGGTGTACCATTATATCGAAGAAAGATAGTGGAAAACACATCTCAAGCTGTGACACTGTCTCCACTGTGAATTCCTAAAGAGACTCCAACTGCTCTCAGTCATTACCTTCTGTGATATCTCGTTAAAAAAGAAGCATAACCGTGTGATTGCCATCTTTAAGAACACCGGACTTGTAGCCCTGATGGCAATAGGGAGAAAGGTTGTCAACATCACATGGCAATCATGTGAGTTGTAGTTGGTGAGTGTAAGATCCTTCATTGACACTATGCTCTTAATGTTAGAGCAAAATCAAATTTGGAACTTTCAATTTCTTCAACCAAACACACATCGCATGTTTCTCATCCGTACTCGGGTTGTAGCTTCTTTGCCGGGGAGGTGGTACTTTCCATTATCTAGCAAAACCGGATGAAGTTTTGGTTTTATCTTCAAATTGACCAGGTCCTGACGTGAACTCAATTCTTCCTTTGTCTTGCCCTTTATATCTAGCAAGGTACCAATTATGCTTTCAAACACATTCTTCTGAATGTGCATACCATCGACCGTGTGCCGTATGTCAAACTCTTTCCAATATGGCAAATACTTGAAGAAAATTGACATCTTCTTAAATGTAGCCCCAGCAGTTGGCTTCACATCCTTTCTTGCTTTTCCATCTTTTATCTTCTTGCCAAATACAAACTTGATGTTCTTAACTATCTCATACACTCTATAACCTTTACTATTACCTGATGGAGTAGTGGACCTTGTTTCATCATGATTGTCAAAGTACCTATCCATCTTTCGCAAGCGGTACCGGTACCTATGTTGATGAGAAGTGCCACAAACATCGCTATACCACTTTCATAAAGGAAGAACCTGCAAGCATCCTGAATTGCAAACAAGCGTGTGGAATGCCAGAATGTAAGCTGTTAGCATCCACTCAGGCCCAGTCCAACACTCCACCATAGGTTCGGACGTTCATGCGCTCATGGCCCACTTATAAGGCAAGAGGTCCAATTCCTCCCAAAAGCCCGGACTGATGGGAGAGGGATGCTCTCCCTTATAAGGTGGTCATGGCCCCCTAGCCTTAGCAAGGTGGTACTAAACCTGAGGTGCCTGACATCCCGCCCCCATAAGGTGGTGCCCCTGACATCCCACCCCCTATAAGGTGGTGCCTGGGCTCTGATACCAATTGTTAGCATCCACTCAGGCCCAGTCCAACACTCCACCATAGGTTTGGACGTTCATGCGCTCATGGCCCACGTATAAGGCAAGAGGCCCAATTCCTTCCAAAAGCCCGGACTGATGGGAGAGGGATGCTCTCTCTTATAAGGTGGTCATGGCCCCCTAGCCTTAGCAAGGTGGTACTAAACCTGTGGTGTCTGACATCCCACCCCCCATAAGGTGGTGCCCCTGACATAAGCTGAATTGTTACTGAATTCTAAATTCGTTCAATTATATCTACTCACCTTGATTCCTCTTACTGATGAGGGAGTGTTCCTTGACAGCACCAGGACAGAGTGCAAGAATAGATTGTGCCTGTAATTAATTTATGAAAATGATTATTTATACTGAATAGGAGCTACACAAGTTGACAAAATGGATGGACTATAAAATAGTGGCATGATAAGAACTACAATCATAGAGGAATGGAATTCTTCTAGAGCATTAACTTAAAGACTGTGTGTGGCTACAAAAAGATTCAAACTGCTTCTATCCAAAACAAAATGTCCTAGAAAGTAAAAAGAAAAAAGAAAGATACACCACATATACACAGATGAACACACAAATAATTTCAATGCTAGATTTCTTACAGCATCACAAGAGCCCCAAGAAGGGCTATAGTGTCTCCAGTAGCGCCTGGCCCACTCAGGCTGGGGATGAATAGCCCATAGATGACCTCTTTTGTAGGAGGCTTCACTATGCTCATCTCTATGAAGAAGCATGCTGCCATAACGGACACCAATAGTCCAACCAAAAGTTCCAGCTTCCTAACCTAGGTAAATGTACAAAACATGTCAGGCTATATGCATAAAAAATGTCTTATATAAATGGTAAATATTAGTACTAGACAGAGTTAATGTTGGAAGTAGTTTTTGATGAGTTTGGTTTGAAGAGTGGGATGGTACATCATCTGACTCCTAATTTTTTTGTTTGGTCTGAGGACTTGAATGCGTTGATCCATCACTACTTCATTCCTTATAAGCTCTTCTAGTGTAAACGTGAGGGACAGAGTCATCCCAGTATCCCACAGAAATTCTCATGATGGATCATTTCATCTAGGCCAACTCCTCAAACCAAACACGACTAGAGAATATAGAGTACACAAGTGTTTATGAGAACGTCAGTAAAAATATTTTTGATATGAAAAGTCTGCCAATAAAATGATTACCCCATATTTTTGCATTCCAAGGAGGAGAAGTGTGCTTGAGCCAGTGATGAGAACCCCCACCCACAAAGGTAAGTGGAATAAGAGGTTGAAAGCAAAAGCTGTCCCTATAACTGAAAAATAGTAACATTTGCAAGAAGCAAACATTCAAATGAATATGAAAACCAATTGAGTTCTCTATATTGCCCAAAAAAATTGTTGATTAATTTGCATTCCTTAGTTTTACAGGAATAAATAGTGGACCAATTGAATTGGAAATTCCAAAGAAGAGAATAAATCTGTCATTTTAGCTTTGGCATTAAAAATTAGTGTACAACTACATTGAATGCTCATTTAGTGTATCCATCTATGTTAATTAATATTATATACACTCGATCAGCCGAAAATCAAACATAGCAGCTGAACAATAATTTTTTTTATGTAAGATTAGGAAGAGATGATCTTAACCTTCTGGAACATCTGCAGCAATCACAGCTAACTCTGCTAGCAGCCATAGGCAGATTCTCACCCATGTTGGATATTCTGTCTTGCATAGCGCAGCAAGATGCCGCCCTGAGTGAATGAACAGCTGCCAGTTATAATTGAGTAAGAGTGTATTCCTACGCATGATAATATACGTACTAGTTGTCTATAAAGTACCTGTCACTACTCCAAGATTAGCAGATAGTGACTGAATAATTAGCGCGAAGATGAGGCCAATCAAGGTCACCCAGAGAAGCTATAAATGAGCGAATCAAAAATAAAAGACAAAAAGGAGCAAAGTAGTTAGTTTGGTTTGTATTGTGCAAGAATGTTGCTTGCTAGGGTGATTAGCGTGAGAGAACAAAAATCTGAAAATGTACCTCATATCTGTGATCGGCACCAGCTTGCAAATCTGTTCCCACTGTTCAAATTTGACCAGCATCAATGAGTGCGATACAGAGAAAAGAGATAGAGAAAGAATGGTGCAAGGCATACAGTTTCCGGGATCGAGGTAGGCCAAACAGACCATAAAGCCTGGTCCAACGTGGTACAAGAACCTTTTCCATGCTGAACCCTGTGTTACACAGCAGACAGCACCATGGAATTAGCAAGTATATCTATTGCCCAGTAATCAACAAGCATGAGGCAACCTAAAAGACAAAGGGTGTTACATTTTTTATCTACTAACCCACAGGAGAGCAATCTGCCATTTCAATGGTAGAAGAAAAGAACAAAACACACACACACTGAAGACCTTAGAGGCCTCTGGGTTCTCATACAAATACCATATAACCAGTGCAGAAAGAATACAATTGAGATTTATTATATTTAGTTTGCAACACAAGGAAGTGGAGTGGAGTCACAACAACAAAAAAGGCAAGAACTTTAACCGTGCCACCAAAATCCTGCCACTATGCGCATTGCTCGTAGGCATTTCCACAAACATGCGGGGCGCACGTGAGAAGGTACCGGTTTTGCTGAATGCTGGCAGCTGCCCACGGCAGGCAACAGGCAATGTGTGCACTGAAGCTGACAGACTGATGCATCGTCGTTTACCTTAGGCGCAGCAGGGGCCTCGCTCCCTATCGGCCCGGCGAGCGCCTCGACGTCGACCACCACTCCTCTGGGCACCTGCGCGGCTTCCATCGAAGAAGAAGAAGAAGAGGAGGAGGAGGAGGAAGAGGACAATAATGGATCGGAGCAGCTCGTACGATCGGAGCGTTGCTGGGGGTGTGTAGAACAAGAACACAGAAGTGACTTCCATCTCCAGAATCTCGAAGGTAAATAACCAGTCTACCGCGGCCGCGCCCGACGGTGGCACGTACGCAGCGCGTGCATTGGCGTGTGACCCGCCCCGAGGCGGGGAGCGCACGCTGCACGCGCCGCTGCCGCGCCCGCGGCTGGCGTGGACAGGGCGCTGGTCGCCGTGGGAGTACACGCGCGCAGCCGGGGACGAGCGCCAGCGTCACTCGGGCGTAGCGTTCCCCTCGTGCGTGCTCGGCGCTTGGCTCGTGAAGGCACACGCACGCACGCACGCTTTGCGCTCCGCCGATGGATGCGGCAGGGGCTGCAACTGCAACTGCATGCGCCGCGAGAGGCACGCGCGAGTGTTTGACCCTAAACGAACTACGATGCACCGACATCAGCGGAGACGCGGCCGGAGAGGATCGGTGAGACTCGGGGTTGGGGTGGCTGCTACTGGGTCTGATCTGAGGCGGTGGAGGAGAGGATTGTTGACACAGCAGATGTTCGGCCGTCGTGGTTTCAAGCAGCCAGTCATCAAAAATGAAAATAATGACGACAAGGCATATTATTATTATTATTATTATTATTATTAGATTAGATGCATCAGAGATATGATAGATAGGTAGTCCGACAATGCACCGAAGATATATAGGCAAACATCAAAGGTCTCAACAATCAGAGATAAATAGCTAGTGCTATAAATAATCCATCTAAAACACACATGGTACAGGGTTCTGATATACAATACACATGATCAAATTCAAGATGACTAAACTTGTGTTATTGTGTAAATGGGCTACAAAACATGTGGATTGTCGAGATGATGGGCTTCAATTTGAGTGGTTATGGGTTGTGAAACATAAAAAATCATCAACGGTTTTTTTCCTCTCTGATACCATATTGGAGTCGAATCAGGACATATCGGTATCTCGATACATATCTCTTGGTACCAATACGGTACCAATACGGCACCTAGGTGAAGTAGCGGTGTACCAAACTTTGGCCTAAATCGGCTCCACAGTGACGGATGTCCAAGACTTCTTTTTTTTTTTTTCCAACGTAGGGCAATTTTCCATTAAAATTGAAGTGCTTTTCATGAGATTCTTCTATGATTCATGTCAAATTCCTTTGTTCAAAGTAGTCCTTTGGGTTCACTCCCATACCCTCTTTCTCTTCCTATCAATGCACTTCTTTTTTTATCTGCATCATTCTGAAATAATTCTACATAACTCCTATTGTTGGATCTCACCTTCAGCTTCGTTTGGATCTCGAAGGAACCCAAGGCCAAGGGACAGAGTGAAACTTAGGTAGCTAAAATAAGGTGCTAAAAATCATAGATGTCACAATCCGGTCACGTATTTCAAAAATTATGTGCATCATCTGCACTCAAAACTCATATTAGTGAGAACTACATGGCAAAAACTGTATTTTTCTGGCTCTGTTGTCGATCGATGGATAGTTCATTTTTCATTGTTAGACAGACCATGAAAATCAAAGTGAATCTAACAAAGTCTGACACCTATGTACATTGCATGCGGGTTATCGAATAGAATGACGATCTGCAATGGATAGTTCGTCGATTACAAGTTATGCACTAAATGATGAGTTGTCACACTCTAAACACCCGGGGTCTACCTATGAGCACATGTGTCCTCATCCATGACCAAAACCCACCAGGACAACCAAAATCTTTCACTCTATCGTTGTCTCACCCTCACTCTTTCTCTCTCTAGATCTTGCCCACTTTCCTCTCTCTAAAGCATCACTCAAGATAATGAGAAATGAAGATGTTTCGGGGAGTAGAAAAGAAGCCACCACGAAGATCACCAATATCTAAAGATCAGCACGAACAACTGTTATTGTTGGAGACTGAGAGGGAGGAGCCCACTCTCCTTGGTCCTTGCAAGAGAAGGCCCTAATGAGGTAATGTAACATCCCTTGTTTTCAGAACACCAAAAATCCAAACTTTTTAAAATTTTTCTGCAATCGTGTGAATCATGTAGCCACTAGGCCAAGCCTAGGTCAAACGCTGGAGGTTTAGTTAACAAATCGTCGCATTCATATAGATATGAATGTAGGAGTGTGCCTCGGTTCTTGTTATGATTTTGGGTTTGTGTTTATTTGGAGTTTAGAATGCACAAGTCCATAGCATTATTCAACTAAATCTACTCTAGAATTCTCCACTCAAACCCCCCTCTTCAAAATTCACTCACTCCGTAGCAAAGTTTTCCTCCCTGGAATTCCCCTCAAGCTACTTTGTAGAAACACATCATAAACTTCCCGAAAGAAAAATCTCTCATCAACACCTCCAAAGTCCAATCATCGAAAAAGGGATAAAATCTTTTTCCTACCTTTAAATTCCTCTCGACCTCCTTTTTTGATTCCCCTCAAACACTCGGCAAACTGAGAGAAGACCTCTTACCATCTAATGGCAAATTCTCCAAACTCCCTATCGAAACCTACCCAAATTTCCTTGAGTCATCTAGCCATACTTCTCTCAACCTCCTTTTAATTCCTCTCTTCAAAATCCTCCTAGTTTCCATCTCCAAAAACCATTCAATTTCATCTCCTCGAATTGGTTACAAGCCTCCTTAAATTTTCTCTCCATCTTCCCTCTTCTTGAAATTCATCCTATAAATCATGGCAAACATAGGAAAGCCCCTTCTCTCTCTTGGGCCCAAGACAATCAGCCAGCCTCCTTCCCTTCCCCCTCAGCCGGCCCACCTTTGCCTCCCTCCCCTGCGGGGCTTCTCGCAGCAACAGCCTGCTGCAGCCAATAGGCCGCTTCGCGAACGGCCCACCGAGGCCCGCCGCCCGCCCCCTGGGAAGCCCTAGGGAGCGCTGGCTCCTAGCGCCAGCCGCCGCTGCTCCCAGGTGGGAGAACCCCGCCGTGCCTTCTCCTGCACCCACGCCGTGGATGCTCGACGCGTGGGCAAGGGTACGGACACCGAGGCATCCGGCCGTTGGCGCCCCTAACCCCTAGCAGCTGCGGCTCCTATAAAGCCGCTACAGTCGCCGCCCCACCCTTCCTTCTTTTCTTCAGCAGCCGCCGCCATTCCTTCCCAGCCTCACCTCGCCTCTCCGTGCCACCTCGCGTCGCGCGACCCGGCCGTGGCCTCGCAGCCCGGCCAATGCCGCGCCGTGGACCACCGGCGCCCGCCGCCCACAGTGCTTTCGGCGAGGCGTGGCTGCGCCGCGCCGGCCTGCTGCGCTTGACCGCGCGCCCACGGACGCCACGGCGCCGTGGGTCGAGGCTAAACCTCTTCACGCGCGCGCCGCTCTAGCACGCCGCGCTGATCACGCTCGCGCTGCGCCGACGCCGTGCCTCACCGAACGCGGTCCCAGCTGGCCGCGCTCGACGTCGACACCGCGCCGTTGCTCACCGCCGCCACGGCCGCATCCGCGTTCTGCTGAGCCCGCCACAGCCCGCCCGCCAGCGGCAACCGCCCGCGGGAGGGCTCCGGCCGGTTCTCCGCCAAGCCAAGGCAAGGCGCCACCACCGCGCCACGGCCGCCCCACAGCTCACCACCAGGGCGCCTCGGCGCCGAGCATAGCCGCCCGGCCGCATCCGGCTCGCTCCGGCCGCTCCGGCCATGCACGGGCGTTTTCGGCCACCCACAACCACCAGCGGCTAGCTGCAGCCGCCATTGGCGGCCGCAGCTGCCCCCAACTGGCCAGAGCTGGCCCGGGATGGCCACTGCCGGCTAGGGCAGGCCTAGGGTGGCCGCCGCTGTACCTTGCCTTCACGCCACCACAGCACAGCCGCCGGTGAGCCTTCCCAAAGTCCAAAGCCTACCTTTTGCCTTGCAGTGAGCGCCTTATCTGACTTCGGCCTTCGTGCCATGGTTCTATACCCTGCAGGAGTGCCGCCAGCAGCAGCTGCTAGTGCCCGGCCAACCCTGGCCACGTCCAGCCACTCCCGGCCAGTGGTAGCCAGCCGTGGCCAGCCACAGCCAGATGCTGCTGGCCAGCTGGAGGTCGCGGCTGGCCAGAGGTGGCTGCGGTAGGCTACAGCCGGCCAGCAGCCAGCTAGAGCTGGCCAGGGGCTACCACAGCCAGCCAAGGCCAATCCCGGTTGGCCATGGTCCTCCTGCCACCTCCGGTGCCACTCTGATGAAGTCCTGCCGGCCTTGTCCTCTCCATCGACAAGGTCGACACTTTGAAACCCCGCCGACGCCATCCCGACGTCGGCAAAGCTTCCGCATTTCCAATTCATACTCTCTCTTGTCGCATCCTATCTATGGTTATATCTGTGCCTGTGCCGTGCCTTCGCGCCGGTCTATCTTGTGCTATGGATGTGTGCCACTCGAGTCGATTGCTTTATGATGTGGATGTTGGTTTGGTTTTTGTGTGTTTATGCGATACTGTTTGTGGACCGCGCCTTCGAGCCGATCGAGGGATCGTACCTCACTCGGACATTTTGATCGTGGGTTCGTCCCGCCGTGATCGCAATGCCGAGCGTAACCCATTCCCTCGTTCTCTCATGCTTTAGTTGATTCCGTAGTACTATGAGCGTTAACTCCTGAGCTCGACCCTAGGACTCGGTCCTCATGGACTCGATACGATATGGATATTACCCGTACACAGTGAGCCCCAGGACGACCTAGTCTGATGGGAGCCGAATTAGGAGACAGATCTTGTGGGACGACGGATGCTGACTCACTAGGGTATAGCTTATGGCCGCGAGTCATCTCGCCATGACCATCGGGCTCTACCTCTTTTGTTTCTCTTCTTTTCCCTTTCTTTCCTTCTTGCTCTTTTGCTAATCCACTTCGTATGCTCGCATCACCTAGGCCGGAGCACTCCTCAATTCACGTGATGACATTCGCGTCACTATGAACCTGAGGAGTAGGTCTTGCTGCTTTAGTTGCACGGAGGTCGTGGTGCACTACGAGTTGGTTTGGATCATGGACCGTGCAAGACTAGTCTCTTTTCCTTCGACCACCGTCCCTTGCCATGATGGGTAGGTCGAGAGAATATGGAACCATTATCTTCTTTTGCTCTTTTGATTCTCGCTAATCCAGAGAGGCGTGGATCGAGTCTCGTTCCGAGTTCTTCGATCAGTGACTATTGCCATGTCACGTTGATCGAAGAGCCATGGAACCAAAACCTTTTTATTGCTCATTTGTGTTTGTCGATGTTCTTTTATTGCCTATTGATTCCCTTCCTGTGACTCTCATCGACCGTTGTGGTGAGTGAATCAAAGGAAGGTGAATCCCACCTTTTCCCCTTATCTGGCTCTTTTGTGCTTAAGCCGTTGTATGATTGTACCTAGAGTGGACCGTGACATTCCTGAGTTCTCACGGTTACAACCGCACCGCTGAGACCTTGGAGAATGCCTTAGTGCATATAGTGCACCATAGTCGTGGTAACCTACAAGTGGTTTAGGCACACGTGATCTCTCGTGCATCGCTCCTCTCCGATGCCTCACCTTTTGCCGTGGCATGTGCATTGGAAGGGGAAGATCACCGCTCCCTCTCTTTTCTACCCTTCATTTTTTCCCTCTAGCCCATTCTATTCGATCCCATCTTAGCCATGACGATTGGATCAAATACCGGACTATCTCTTCTAGTTAGCGAAGCTATGGTCTATGTCTCGTTCTCGGACCGTGTGAGTCGACCCGATCGACCGTTGGAAAACCATCCTCACTAAGGATGTGACCGAGGCCACGGCATGGACATGCCCAGCTAACTCTCCTCTCTTCCCTTGTTGTGCTACTCTCTTGGCTCCCGATGTTGTTGTGTCGTGCGGGTCGAGAGGACCTATAGCCGCTCCTCTGTTCTTCGTGTCCCAATCTCTTTTGCTACCGTCGGCTACCATGACGGGTAAGCTAAAGAGCCTCGGAACCAAGTCATAATTCCTCTATTTCGTTTTAATCGTTCTTACTCGAATCTTGTGTAGTAGTTGTGACTTGCAGGTTAAAGACCACAAGGGCCAAACCCTGTTGTTCCTATTTCCCTTTTCCTCTTGCTTGTAATCCCCTGGTCCCCGCCAATTTCCATGACGTTTGGATTGGGAGGCCACAAGTCGTGGTGTTCGCTTAAGTTATCTTCTTTTGGAGCCGTACAGGTCAACATGGTCGACCCGGGAGGTACTGGCTATTTTGAGGCCTCGGTCCGAACTCATGCTTAACAGACAACCACTTCTACTTATTTTGAGCCCAAGGATCAGACACTCTCCGCGAGGGCTAAGTCTTTTCAGTGTTTATTCGAAGTTATCTAGTTCCTTCTGTATCTTGTTGTCTTTTTGAGAGTACTGGATTTTGGTTAGGGATTGATTGCTCTTTTGCCTTGTTTGTCGCTATACCGAAGTAGTTGCATCGCGGTGACGATGGATAGACTAGAGATCCACTGGGAGGAGGAGATGTGAAGAGCAACCAGATGTGGATGACTATGGATTGCTATAAACAGGTGCCACATCCCACCCAACCTCGTAGAATTCTATTAGGCATGCAATGTGTAGCTGCTAGTGCTTTACTTTATACAAATGAACTGTGATAGGATGCATGGTAGATTGCTTGATAAGCGAATACATTGACGCAACCTTTCCCCTGCACACCCGCTGCTAGGTTAGACGCTCGCCTACTTCAAGATACTTGCTACACACTTACATTTTACTCATACATGCTTGTGTGTGGCTAAGGCACGTGGTGCCGTAAACTGGATAACTGGGGATAACATGGGAGAGATCTTGGCGTGTGTCTTGGGTGTGTGGTGAGGGTTGTGTCGACTGGGCAGGATCTACGACGAGTCAGGGGACAAGTCTTGCCGGGGGAGTGTGATCCGGACACTCCCTATGTGAGAGAGTGCCTGTGGCGGGTACATGTGATGTGAGTAAATTCCGGGGAGGAGTGTCTTCATGGGATGAATCCCCAGAATGGAGGTGCCGTCGAGGCACGGGGCGCCGAGCCCCCTGGTGAAGATATCCTGTCCAGTCCTGCTAAGGACTGATTGGGTGAAGGTGCGGTTCATGGGACCTTTTCATACACACCACTCGTTCCTGATGGGCGGGAAATGACTTGACGGCTAGCTGGCCCCCTACCATCACTACTAGGTTGATAGGTGATAGTGTAGGGAGGTACGGGTGCTGGGACCCACACCCTTCTGAGACAACGTGGAACCCTTAGGGATCCGGTACCACGCCTCACAGTCTCAGCGTGCCGATGGATCTCCGGGGTGCCCCAGAGCTAAGTGGTAGGGTGGCATTGGGCCAGTTAGGCGGCGGCTTGGTATCAGCCTAGACGAGGCATCGTCGATGATGGCAATCTTGTGGTTCCAGATGTACAAGCTCTGCAGAGTTACTAAATCTATACGTATAGCCGTGTCTCCGGTATGGACATTCCTGTGAGTACCGTACGTTCGTTATAGTGAGTAGAGTCCTTTTCTCTCCTCTCCCCCTGGGTGTTGTTGGTTTCCGGCTTAGGCCGTTGAGGCAAGGAGGAGCGGGAGTCTTCCTTGCCGACTAGAGAGTGAGAGTGTGGTGAGATGTGTGGATGTGGATGTGGATATGGATGGGATGGATGGATGTGTGGATGAGATGTGTTAAAACTTGATGAACTATATTATATTTTACTTCATGAACTGGCATAGGAAAACTATAGCCAAATATAGGCATTTTCTCTCTATCCTTGCATTCCACTTACCACATAGCAAAAAAAAACATAGGATGGGAGCTAGTGGCCAGTACAAATCATACTGATAGAGTTGAGCAGGTTTGGTATCCGAGAAGGACTACGACAATGATGGAGCTGGAAGGAGTAGGTGGTCTCATTCCTACACTCAAATTTGGTTAAGGAGATCAAGTCTACGCCCGCTGATACTCTACCCCAACTCTGATGATTCCCCGTGAAGGAGGAGCCTTCACTCGCTATGGCGCTACGTCTACTCTGATGTTGACTCGTGTGCATTTTATCGCTAGAATACGATGTACTTAGGAGTGTTACAAGTGTTGTAATACTCTGTAATTTGTATCTTTCGTGATGTATGAACTGTGGTATCAACTGTATTCGATGTACTCGGTGGATTTCCTTTTGAGGAAATCGTGGGTCATTTCAGGTAACACCAATGTAAAGGATCGAGAAGGATAATTTTGGAGGGACCAAACAAACCCCAAGATCTTGGTCCTACCTATCGGTGTTTCGTGAAAGCACCAACTAGTGAATTTATAAATGCGCGTTTATGCCCGGATGGTTCTCTAAGAGGACACAGGGAGTATACTGGTTCGGGCGTGAGGCCCTACGTCCAGTTCGAAAGGATCGTGTTACTTAGCGGCGGTTCGTAGTAGGGGTTACAACTGGTTCGAGAGAGGGAGGGGCTCCCAAGTCTCTAATTGAGCGAGGTGCCAATATCGTGGCATGTGTGTGGTGTGTTTTCGGTGGTTTTTGCTATTGAGTTCAACCTGTCTGGTGAATTGGCTCGCCCTCCCTTTTACAGATGAAGGGAGGGAACGGCCTTATATGAAGGGAGTACGGGTGTGCCATGTAGGAAAAGAAAAACGGATAATGGTGGAGTGGCGCTTCTGCCTTCCTGGGGTCGGGGCGTCCTTCCTTGCGTCGCACGCGTTGGTCGCCGGTGAGGTCACATCGCCGGAGTGTCTGCCCATGCCTTAACAATGAACGGAGAGGCTGAACAGTTGATTAGAGCGTTTGGAATATTATCCCAGAGTTAATGACGTTGTACGGTTCGGGAATGGGTCGTGATGGACGGGCCGTCCGGACTGTCAACGGAGAGGGTGATTAGACGTCGAGCCACGCCCTACCTCTGACTAACAGTGCGGTTAAGGAGCCGGACCACACCCTGCTCTGGCCAACAGTGCCACTGGCATCCGTTTTCCATGCCCTGCGCTGCCGCACAGTGCGGTCAAGATGCCCCTTTCCCATGCCCTACGCGGGGCGCAGACGGGGAGGGTACGGTTTGACTGGTCGCGTGGCAGCGAGGTCGTAGCCTGAGCGTGGAGCGCAAGCCTCCGGCGGCTTCTTCGTGAAGACGCTAATGAGGGGTCGTGGCGAGCCGTGGTCTCTCGGGCCACGACCCCGGGAGCCTTTCGCCTCGCGAGGGTCGCACGAGCCGCGCGCCCTGGGGGTCAAGCCCCTGCGCGTGGCGTAGTGCATCCGCGGGCTTCCGCCGCGGCCTCCTAGTGGGCTGTTGGAGCGTCGGCCCATCTGGTCTGGCTTTCGTAGGCCGGTCGTGGGCCGTTAATGATTTGCCTGATTTTGTTTAGCCGGGGGCCCAACAAGCCGATTGTTTTGGCCCCCAACAGTAGCCCTCGAGTCCTTGCAGGTGTGGGCCCACGCCTGCAGGGACTTGAAGTCGGAAGGTCGTTGCAGTTTCTTCGGTGGGTGCGCGCGAGTGCACCCACTGGGTGTAGCCTCCGAGTCTCTAGGGACGTGGGCCACGTCCGCAGAGACTGAATCGTGCGCTTCGGGGTAGTGGGACGCTGCCCACATCCGCAGAGACTGAATCGTGCGCTTCGGGGTAGTGGGGACGCGTCGGTTTTTGGATGCGCCGCTGGGCGGTTCGCCTCTCCCCCCTCCCCCGCAATAACGCGCCTCCGAACCGTCGGGAACCGAGGGGTCGCGCCGGCCCGACGGGCCTCGGAGACCGCTACGGGACTTATCCGGGGGAGGCGTGTTCACAGCGCCATTGCCTCGGGCCTGGCGTGGGGATTAATGTGGCAGGCGACCGAAAGGCGGGGCGTCGGAGCGGCCCTTGGGGTCCCCACGGCCCCTATAAAAGGGGTCGTGGCGCACAACCTCTCCTCACCCCTGCTTCTGCTGCCTCCCTTTCGTCTCTCCACTCCTTTCCTTCTTCCCCGCTTCTCCGGGCCTCCCGTTCTTGCCGAGATGGAGAGGCGTGAGCCGGCGAGGAGGACCAGTCCGAGGAGTCCATCGGTCTTCGGCCCGCAATGTGGGTGGGGACATGCGGGAGGTCGGCGTCACGGAACTGCCGGATTTCTTCGGGCGGGTTATGTCGCCGGCTTCCCCGGGCGGTGGCCGCCGTCCGTGTCGGGGGGCGGCGCCCGCGCCGCTCGCTCCTCCGGCGGCGGTGGTGTCGTCGGCCCCTCCGCTTCCGCACGGGGTCACCCGAAGCGCATCGCGCCCCTCGAGGCGGTGGTAGTGGCGCTCGAGGAAGAAAACCGCGTTGCCCGCCGCCAGCCGGAGGGGAGGCGGACCGCTCGCGCCGGTGAGGGTTTTTTCGCTTGCTTCGCCTCGTGTTCTTCGGTACATTCCCGAACGGTGTTACGCTTCGTCATGTTTTACAGAGGCTCGGGCGGGAGATGGAGGCCATGGCGCGCCGCCGAGTTCGCTCGCGACCGCGTCCACGCCCCCGGCGGCGCCCGCGAGCGCCTCGATATGGCGCAGGTTTGCATCAATGCCTCGATGGTGCGCGCGGTGTGCTGGGGCGCGGTCGTGGGGCTCGCAATGGCGGAGGCACACTCCGACATCGACATGACTGACGTCGCGGGCTTCCCAGCCAGTGAGTCCCTGGAGGACTACGCCGCCATGCTGCCGGTGTACGAGGAGGCGGCGGGAGTCGCAGTGGAGCTCTCCCCGGTGGATCAGCTCCTCGCCGGGGAGCTGTAGGCTAGGGTCGGCGATCTCGCCCCTCGCCCCCTTTTTTTTTTCTTCTTCCTGAAAAAGTCTTGTAATGCAAAGAAGGGGGTGGATTAATGAAATCTTTTGTTAGTACTGAATTGGTTCAATTTTTATTCTCTTAATCGTGAACAACTTAAAATGTCGAGAGAGAAGACGTAAAAAACGATCGTGCGAGAATGAGTAAGCGTAAACGGTACGTTCGGAAGATCGACCCCTCACGAGCTGAGGGGTTGAACTAGTTCGTTCGTTTCAGGATCATATTCGTGTGCACGTTTCCTGGAGGCGCGAGGGGTCATACGCGTTCGCCCTCAGGGTTTATTTTAGTTTTGATGTTTCGAACATTTTTGCCCTCGAGCCCCGGTGCCCCCCATCCACTTGGGCCCGGTCTAGGGGTCGAGTCTTCTCCCCACGCAACCCTTTAGTGGGGTTGGAGGAGGTGGACAACGCTGTGCCATCCCATCGATTGGGTCGAGGCGCAGTGTCCGGTGAGTTGCTAGCGGGTAGTTCAAGTGAGGCCCAGGTTCCTAGGCTTTGCGGCGCGTGGTGTGACCAGCCTCATAATCCAGGTAGCCGATTCGTACTTTCCCCAAGCCGTCCGCGGGCTCGTGGGCTCGATGCCTTTTCACAAAAATTTCCAAATCAGAGATCAACCTTGGACTCGAACACGGCCCGAGAAAGCCCTAATCACTTCGCGTGCTCGGGAAATTAGGCCGCCAGTGGGCTTCTTTCTCGGGTCGCCCCTCACTCCGTCGGGCCGGGGCGGCCGGGATCCCTTCGCGGGCAGGCCTGCGAACCCCAGTCCTATTTTTGGACCTTGTTACATATGATTTGATTTTTGTAATTAAGCACAAACTCGTGGTACAAAATTAATACAGGTATTTAACCGTTACATAAAACGAGTAAAACGGAATAAATATAACGTGCGCGATAATTTAGCCGAGAGGCGAGTTCACGAGTCTACCGATCGTGGCCAGAATTACGGCTAGGTGAGTTCGTAGCCGTCATCGCTGTCGCTACCGTAGTCACTGAGGAGGTAGTCGCAGACGCCGAGGAAGTGGAGTAGCGCTTCCGGATCCTGGAACTCGTCGTCGTCGCCCGGGGCGTCACGGATGCCGTGGAGCTGACTGCCGTCGTCGATCTTCGGACCGGGTCCGGTGGTGACCGTGGCGGTGGTGGTTGTGGGCGTGTCGGAGAGGCGCCGAGGTTCGCCCTGGGCCGTGATCAGTGGCGGCGAGCGCCCGGTTCTTGTGGTGGCCCCTTTCCCCTGCATCTTACGCCGGAGCGAGCTGACCTGCTGGTGTCGCCGTGCCGGGCTGGGGTGTCGTTGTAGAGGCGTAAGTCGGTGAACGACGTGGAGATGGCGTCGATGTTGGTGTTGGGGGAGGAGCATCATGTCATAATCCACCCCAATGCTGATGAAATCGAGGTTCCCAAACCAGACACGGGTGCCCGGAGGGAACTGAAGATCGTTGGATTTGGCCATCCGGATCTTTGGGTTCTAGAGACGAAACGCGCAAGGCCCCTACCTGGCGCGCCAACTGTCGGTGTTTCGTGAAAGCACCAACTAGTGAATTTATAGATGCGCGTTTATGCCTGGATGATTCTCTAAGAGGACACGGGGCGTATACTGGTTCGGGCATGAGGCCCTACGTCCAGTTCGAAAGGATCGTGTTACTTAGCGGCAGTTCGTAGTAGGGGGTTACAACCGGTTCGAGAGAGGGAGGGGCTCCCAAGTCTCTGATTGAGCGAGGTGCCAATATCGTGGCGTGTGTGTGGTGTGTTTTCAATGGTTTTCACTATTGAGTTCAACCTGTCTGGTGAATTGGCTCGCCCTCCCTTTTATAGATGAAGGGAGGGAACGGCCTTACATGAAGGGAGTACGGGTGTACCGTGTAGGAAAAGAAAAAACAACAATGGTGGAGTGGCGCGTCTGCCTTCCTGGGGTCGGGTCGTCCTTCTTCCTTGCGTCGCACGCGTTGGTCGCCGGTGAGGTCACGTCGCCGGAGTGTCTACCCATGCCTTAACAGTGAACGAAGAGGCTGAACAGTTGATTAGAGCGTTTGGAGTATTATCCCGGAGTTAATGACGCTGTACGGTTCGGGAATGGGTCGTAATGGACGGGTCGTCCAGACTGTCAACCGGGAGGGTGATTAGACGTCGAGCTACGCCCTACCTCTGACTAACAGTGCGGTCAGGGAGCCGGACCACGCCCTGCTCTGGCCAACAGTGCCGCTGACATCCGTTTCCATGCCCTGCGCTACCACACAGTGCGGTCAAGATACCCCTTTCCCATGCCCTGCGTGGGGCGCAGACGGGGAGGTTACGTTTTGACTGGTCGCGTGGCAGCAGGGTCGTAGCCCGAGCGTGGAGCGCAAACCTCGGGCAGCTTCTTCGCGAAGACGCTAATGACGGGTCGTGCGAGCCGCGGTCTTCCGGGCCACGACCCCAGAAGCCTTTCAGCCTCGCGGGGGTCGCACGAGCCGCGCACCTGTTGACATCACTTCGCGTTAAGTTGTCATCCCTAACATGATGCCAAAAATGCTGGAAAGTAATCTACACTTGTCTACCCTAAAAATAATGCTATAGAATATATATCAGCGTTTACGAGATAATTCTCCTGTTGTAGCATTTCACCTGGTAAGATTCCCAAGTATCGTTGATTTGTTTTAAGCCAAAAGGAAAACTCATTTAATGCGTTGGATGTATCTAGAAGGGGCTAAAAAGAAATTATGACCATGACTTTAAATGTGCAAACCTATAGCGATCAACCACACTAGTGCTTTTAGCAGGGGTGAGTCAAGATAAATAATAAAGATAAAGATAAACATGAAATAAAAGGACTTTTCAGAGACAGAGATTAAAGACTCAGCTAATATGATTTGGTTAGATAGGAGATTCAGCTAAAGTAAAGAACTTCTAGATTATCCCTAAATAATAAGTCTACAGATCACACCAATATACACACTTTCATCTATAGCATAACCAACTTAGAAAACAGCATAAGGAGCATCAACTAGGGAGGATATTGAGACATAAGTCACCTCCTTCGCGACCGCGCTCTACTAGCCTACATGCGAGGGGTGGAATACGAGAGGACTCGATAGGCACATGCGCCTACGATCTACCACACTACCCGGCACATCGGGATGCAATCGTAGGTATATATGATATCTAAGCACCACGCTTACATAATACATACCACCTAACCCACTCGAGTATTGAATTAAGCGCTTTACGAACATATGACTATAATCATCACCAATCATAACTATATCAAGAATGCAACTAGAGCAAACTAAGAACTTAATAAGTAGCAATATAATAATTAAGAACAAAGTCATAAACAAGATACAAATTACCAATCTCTTGATTTGCAGATCGGAAGCTCGAGTTTAAGCGCCCAACTCTACTTGAACCTTGCTAGCTAAACCTAATCTAGAACTTGAAGAACTGGAGCTCTAATTCTAATCTCCGGAAACCCTAGCTTCTAGTCTAATCTTAACAAATGAATTGAGGCAAACCCTTCATTCCTCCTAGGGGTGCAGAGGCACATATTTATAGCCCGGTGGAGGAAACGATGGCCGTTGGATCAAACCGACTTCACGTAGGGCCAAGATTGATCCTCAAAGGCGGTGAAGGAATACTCCAGAAGCTGATGGAAGGCCGTGGAAGGGGGAGGCCGGCCGGCTTTGTGATGGGGGGCCAGCCGGCCCCACTAGGTGGGCTCCGCTTCTCCTCTTCATTCTGGTGTCTTCGGATCTTTTTTTCGAGTCCGATGATGATGTTTTTTCCGTCGCGGTTAAGTTTTGTGTAAATCTTGCAATTAAATCCTCTAATTTCTCTTTTTGGAATAATCCTACGAGAAAATATGAAATTATCAAAACTCGTGGAAATTGTCGGTTAAAACCCCTATGTTTTCTAGTGGTGATCTCCTTTATGCATTTAGTTGACGGTTAAAAGTGATCGTTATCTACCGTCAACAAGCTCCCCCAAGCTAAACCTTTGCTAGTCCCTAGCAAAGCTAACTATGAAATGACAGGAAAAATTAATACTCAAGGTTTTTCATATTTATTTGATAACTTCCAACAAATACTCAAGCATTCAAATTAAAATTCTTCTCCAGGTTGAAATTTATTAGCCTCATTTTCAAACTTACTCTTATTCTTTTCAACCATGGAGCTTAACATCTTTCACCTTGGGTTATGCTCAATTGGAAAAAGACAGATCAAGTCAAGCACTATGTCTCAAACTCTTCTATTCAACCAATCTTCTGGAGTTTTTATGGATTTTCAGAAATAAAACTCAGAGATGCTTTGTATGACACTCTCAAGTCTCTCATATAGGTGGTATTTTTGGTCCCTCACTTAGGCAATAAAGCGTATGCCTTTCTCAACCTAATTCTAAAGGTTTATCTGGAGTTCATAGGTATGGAAATAATCATAGATGACTTACTTGCAAAACATGTATTGTGAAATCAAACCATGGATCCAGAGAGAAAACAAATCATACAATCAAATCAAGATGTGCATGTGTGTGGAATATGGTGGATGTTGACATTTCTAACATCACTTCACGTTAAGTTGTCATCCCTAACATGATGCCAAAAATGCTGGAAAATAATCTACACTTGTCTACCCTAAAATAATGCTATAGAATATATCCGCAAGTTTACAGATAATCCTCCTATTGTAGCATTTCACCTGGTAAGATTACCAAGTATCGTTGATTTGTTTTAAGCCAAAAGGAAAACTCATTTAATGCGTTGGATCTATCTAGAAGGGGATAGAAAGGAATTATGACTATGACTTTAAATGTGCAAACCTATAGTGATCAACCACGCTAGTGCTTTTAGCAGGGGTGAGTCAAGATAAACAATAAAGAAAAAGATAAACATGAAATAAAAAGACTTTCCAGAGACAGAGATTAAAGACTCAACTAATATGATTTGGTTAGACAGGAGATTCAGCTAAAGTAAAGAACTTCTAGATTATCTCTAAATAATAAGTCTACAGATCACACCAATATACACACTTTCATCTATAGCATAACCAACTCAGAATACAGCATAAGGAGCATCAACTAGGGAGGATATTGAGACATAAGTCACCTCCTTCGCGACCGCGCTCTACTAGCCTATATGCGAGGGGTGGAATACAGAGGACTCAATAGGCCTGTACGCCTACGATCTACCACACTACCCGGCACATCAGGATGTAATCGTAGGTATATATGATATCTAAGCACCACGCTTACATAATACATACCACCTAACCCACTCGAGTATTGAGTTAGGCGCTTTACAAACATATGACTATAATCATCACCAATCATAACTATATCAAGAATGCAACTAGAGTAAACTAAGAACTTAATAAGTAGCAATATAATAATTAAGAACAACATCATAAACAAGATACAAATTACCAATCTCTTGACTGCAGATCGGAAGCTCCGAGCGAAGCGCCCAACTCTACTTGAACCTTGCTAGCTAAACCTAATCTAGAACTTGATGAACTGGAGCTCTAATTCTAATCTCTGGAAACCCTAGCTTCTAATCTAATCTTGACAAATGAATTGAGGCAAAAACCCTAATTGCTCCTGGGGGGGTGCAGGCACATATTTATAGCCCGGTGGAGGAAACGATGGCCGTTGGATCAAACCGACTTCACGTAGGGCCAAGATTGATCCTCAAAGGCGGTGGAGGAATACTCCAGAAGCTCATGGAAGGCCGTGGAAGGGGGAGGCCGGCCGGCCTGGCCAGTGGGGCCGGCAGGCCCTACCCGGTGGGCTCCGCTTCGTTCTGATGTCTTCTGGATCCTTCCTGAGTCCGATGATGATATTTTCCGTCGCGGTTAAGTTTTGTGTAAATCTTGCAATTAAATCCTCCAATTTCTCTTTTCTAGAATAATCCTATAGAAAATGTGAAATCACCAAAACTCATGGAAATTGTTAGTTAAAACCCTTATGTTTTCAAGTGGTGATCTCCTTTATGCATTTAGTTGACGGTTAAAAGTGATCGTTATCTACCGTCAACAAGCTCCCCCAAGCTAAACCTTTGCTAGTCCCTAGCAAAGCTAACTCTAAAAAATGATAGAAAAAATTAATACTCGGGGTTTCTCATATTTATTTGATAACTTCCAACAAATACTCAAGCATTTAAATTAAAATTCATCTCCAGGTTGAAATTCATTAACCTCATTTTCAAACTTACTCTTATTCCTCTCAACCATGGAGCTTAACATCTTTCACCTTGGGTCATGAGCAATTGGAAAACAGACAGATCAAGTCAAGCACTATGTCTCAAACTCTTCTATTCAACCAATCTTCTAGAGTTTTTATGGATTTTTAGAAATAAAACTCAGAGATACTTTGTATGACACTCTCAAGTCTCTCATATATGTAGTATTTTTGGTTCCTCACCTAGGCAATAAAGCGTATGCCTTTCTCAACCTAATTCTAAAGGTTTATCTGGAGCTCATAGGTATGGAAATAATCATGGATGACGTACTTGCAAAACATGTATTGTAAAATCAAACTATGGATCCAAAGAGAAACAGGTCATACAATCAAATCAAGATGTGCATGTGTGTGGAATATGGTGGATATTTGGTGGAAACTAATAATCCTAATTCTACTATGCTCATCCTTATCTCTCTTTTGAAATTCAAAAATATCGCCAGGAATTGTGAGCTATCCTTTTTCTTTCTTTCTCTCTTTTTTTTTTCTTTTTTTTTTTAATAGCTCACAAAACTTCCTTTTTGGCCTATAAAACTGAGAGATAATAATAACAAGATATTTGAGCATTTATTTATTGGCTATCCTAATGGAATATTTTTTTGGTGTTTCCTCCTAGTGTAGAAGTAAAACATTTTTCGACAAGTGTGGAATGGCATGTGTTGCGCCTACTCCAAAGTGTAGAGTAGTGCATATATATAAGTGGAGTGCAAGTGAATCTTGATTTTAAAAGCATGACAAGTCTCTCATTAGGGTCACAAAGTTTGATCAAACTCAATAAAATGACAAGCAGTATTATATAGAAAGCTTCCTAGCCTAAATATTCAATATGGCTCTGGTAGGAATTTAGCATTGCCATACAAGATCTCATCATGTAACATTTTGCATTTTTTCAAAAAAAAGTAAATCTCCAGAATTTTAGCATCTTTTTAGAGTAAGATAAACAGCAGCTTAGACCTTCTCTAATCATGTCCAACAATTACCTAGACTTAGGATCAAGAATATGCTACCCACGGATATCAAGCTTCAGAATAAATTTTTATATAAGGGCAACTTCATTCAATCTGTAGGAGAATTTTACACTAAGCATGTGAAGAAAATCATATTTGATATCTTTATTACTCAGGAAAGTCTAGCCTTCAAGTTCTACTAACAACTGAAAATTAAAGCGAACCTTTTTTTACACACTCTATTTTTGGGTTTTTATTTTTATCATGCATGAATTAAATTGCAGAAAATTAAAGAAAGCAATAAAGATATTTTTATTTGATTTTCCTGGTTTTGCAATTTTTTAAGAACTTAAAAATAGGAAAGTAAATGCTGAAAATAAAGGATAAATATATACAAAGGCGAAGTGTACTCACCTTGCGGGGGTCCTCCTCCAAGCTATCTCACTGCTCTGGTGATGGTGGTGGATACTCGAGTCCTAGACTCTGAAGCAAAAGTGCAAGGGCCTCCTGTCCCTGATGGTGAGACTGCTGCAGTGTGTTCACCTTGTTATCCATCTGATGTTGCCACGCCACTGTGTGATCTAGCGTGGTCTGAATCCTATCCGAAATTTGGTAGTATATAGTTGTCCTACGGTGCATGGAATGCGAATGGGCCACTGGTGCTGAAGTCTGTGCGTGGACTGTAGAGAAGGATACTCGTCCTCTCTCGTACTCAGTCTCCAATGAAAAAGAGGTATTACCTTGTTCCCATTGTCCCCATCCTGAAGATGACTCTCCCTCCTGATAAGAGGTGTAACCCTCCCATGCAGAGTGGTGTGTCCATGGTCGAGTAGTCGATGTGACGGCTATGGCTGATCAAAACCCATGAAGGCGTGTATCTTTGGTCCCTCGTGATGTAGAATCGCTCCCCGATAGCTCGGTCTCTGCGTCCCAAAGAAAGCGTCTTTGAGGACTTTTCCCAACAGTTGCCCTACACATGCGCAAGTCAAAAACAAAACTCTCTACTATGTAGAGACCAAGTTCTCTATTTGGCAGTTTGTACTTGTTGATGGTCGTTAACATCAACTTTCATTAGAACTTTAGACCCAAAAGAAAACATGAAAACACACTAGTCTAGGGTTTTAACTGACAATTTCCACGAGTTTTGCATATTCTGTATTTTCCAGGGTTTATTTTAGAAAAGCTGAAAAAGAGGGATTCAAGTGCAAAATAAACACGAAACTTATCCACTATGGGAAACATCACGGGAAGACTCAGGAACCATCTAGAAGATACCGAAGCAATGGAGGGCCGGGCCGCCGCCCGGTGGGGGCCGACCGGCCCCACCATGGGGGGCGGCGCCCTAGGGGTTAGGGTTGCGGCCCCCCTTCGGAATGTTCCTCCACCGCCTCTCCCGATGCATCTCGGCCCTTGGTTACGTCGGTTTGATCTGCGGTGCACGCGCATCCCACCTAGGACTATAAATACATGGGTAGACCCCCCTGGAAGGAGCCAATTCATTATTCATCAAGGCTTCAAGCCATCAAGTATTGTTGACACTTGTTATGATCCAAAATTTATTAGCAATTACCATTACCCGAGGAACAGAATTATAACAAGAATAGGGTTATCATTAACAATTTCCACGAGTTTTGGTGATTTGTGCATTTTTAGGGAATTATTCGTAAAAAGACTAAAAAGAGGGATTTGAGTGCTTATTTACCACGAAACATAACCGCGACAAAAGGATATCACTTAGGAGGACTCGGGAAGACTCGAGAAGACACCGAAGAAGTGGGGCCCTTGTTTTTGCTTCTAGGTGGGGCCAGCCGGCCCCACCATGGGGCCGCCCGGCGCCCTAGGGTGGCCGCCACCGCCCCCCTTCTCGGAACCTTCTCCCGCCGCCTAGGGTTTTCATCCCGGCCGCTTGTTAAGTCGGTTTGATCGACGGGCGTGTTAATCCCATAGGGCTATAAAAGGAGGGCCATACCCCCCAGGAGTAGGCCAGATCAAGAGATGAAGATTCGAGCTTTAGATAGAGATCCACTAGATCTAGGCTAGCAATCAAGATAGAGATTAGAGAGATAGAAAGGAGAGTAGAGATTCGGAGGAGCCCCGGCTTTGTCGGAGCGCCCTTCGGAGTCAGTATTCGTCTGGATTCGGCTCCCTCGCCCGGAGCTGCGTTCTGAGGTACTTTTGTATTTAATATTCTGATTCAAGTAAGCAGCGTTTATATTCGTTCTTTAGTTTGCAACTCATATTACATTGAGTACTTTGATTTGGGTAGCTCCTAGGTCAGAGTAGTTGTCGTAGCGTAGACGTGGTGTGCGGGTTATGATTACTTGTGAATGTCCCCCGATTAGCCGGGATAGTGGTAGCTCGCGTAGGTGACTCTATAGCTACGTTGAATCCTCTGTAGTCCACTTCCCGTTGATAGGACAGACAGGCTGATAGGTGTCTGGTAGGTAGATTACTCTGTTTCTTCTCCTATTCAGATCACTTGCCCGATAAGACGATATTATACAAAGTTTACCGGTGGTTAGAACTAGAGTGCATTAGCTATTTCCTCGTTCTCGATAGTTTTCTAAGTTGTTTGTGCCCCGTAGATTAAGAAGTATTAGGCTAGATCATATTTCACCTCTTGTTCCTTTGGATTCGATATTAAAACCGGGTTGATCTTGGTGAAGTGCTATCAAGTATATATATCGTGCGCTTGCGGATAATCGATTATAATTATTATTAGGGTGCGATTAATTTATACCAACAAGCATTTCTCGGCGCCGTTCTTTGGGAACGGTTTGCTGATTTTGATTTAGCCTATCTTAGTCTATAGTTATCCTTATATTAAAAACAAAAAAATAAAAATAAAAAAATAAAAATAAAAAAATATTATGGAAAACGAATCGCAACTTTTATATCAATATGGAGCACCATCGGGATCGTACCTCCGACCAATAGAATCTTCTAAACCTATCACATCATCGGCTATGAGCTACGCCCAGGGATTAATTAAATTAGTCCAAGAACATATCTTTTTCGGTAACACTAGCGAAAACCCCTATTCCCATTTAACTAATTTTGAGCAAACATGTTCATGTATGCGCATTAAGGGCATGGGTGATGAAACTTTAAGATGGAAACTCTTTCCGTTTTCATTAACGGGTAGAGCCAAGAAATGGTATAATCGCCATGTTGGGAGTAGTCAAGGAGATTGGGAGATATTACGAAAATACTTTTGTCTTAAATTTTTCCCAGTAGAAAAAGGTCGCTAAACTTCGATTTGAAATCATAGGATTCAAACAATTAAGTAATGAATCGCTAGGCAAGGCTTGGGATCGTTTTGATGGTTTTGTAAATTCTCGGACCTAATCTTGCTTTACGAGAACCCATGCTTTTACAACATTTCTTTTTTAGGCCTTGATGATAAAAACAAAGAATATCTTAATTTGGCCTCGGGAGGAGCATTTATGCATATTACTGTTGATCATGCTAAAACTATTCTTACTAATATTTTGAATGATCTCCCCGAAGAAAAAAAAGAAGAGTTGTTAGAAGAAAATTCTCAATTAGCTAAAACTGAACTTTTACTTGATTCATCTCAATCTGTAGTTGAATTAAAACCCGAGCTAGTTGATGAGATAGTTCGAATTCTACGTAGATGTTTGAAATAGAGGATGATTTCTTTAATGATTTTGGGAATACTACACTTTATAGTAAAATTATTCAACCCCAAGCAATCCGTAGATTTTAATTTCAGTTTTTCACATCGATGATTTAAAATTTCTTAGAGAAATAATAAGAAATTTGATTTTTTTATTTTGGGTGATGATTGGTTGACAGAATCTGAGCAATCCCCGATATAATTCGTCTTGATTCACCCTCTGTTAATATAATGCTGCAAGTAAATTCATATCCTTTTGAAGCTTTATATAACCCAGGTTGTAGGAGTCAACATTATGTTATATTCTTTTGCTAGAAAATTCTTAAAAGACATACCATTAATGCCTACAAATAAATTACTCAAAAATTGTTTAGGACACATTATTCTTAGTGTAGGAGTTTTAAGTGCACTTCCTATTGTTATTAATGATTTCCGCATTTCGCTAAATTTCTATATCTTTGATGTGTGGGATTTTGATGTAATGATTGGGGTACCTATAATCAAACTTCTTCGAGAAGGTCATAATGGTAAATTAAATGTCAAGCTTGGGAAGGGATTTAATTTCTCAATACCTATAACTCATACAAGTAAATGTTAAAGCGAGTCCTTCCCCTGAATCAAATTCAATAGAAGAGGTTAAAGGCGGTTGAGTATAATACTTTTATTCAACCTGATTTAGAAGATGATGCCCAGTTTTTCATTGATGAAGAGGAGGAGGACCTTATTGATCCTGAACCTCTTGATGAATTACTAGAACCACAAAAGCCCTCTATTGAGCTTAAACCATTACCATCCGGTCTTAAATATGTTTTTCTAAACAATGATCAAGAATATCCTGTGATTATAAGCGATAAACTCTCGATGAAGAATCTTATAAATTAATAGCAGTTTTAGAAAAACATAGAGCCGCTTTTGGATATTCACTCCAAGACCTCAACGGGATCAGTCCTATTCTTTGCACCCATCGCATACCAACCAATCCGTAAATTACGCCTTCAAGAGAGCCTCAACGTAGACTCCAAAATGCGATGCGAGACGTAGTAAAGAAAGAAGTTTTAAAGCTTTTACATGCAGGGATCATATACCCAATTACCGCATAGCGAGTGGGTAAGTCCTGTGCAAGTTGTACCTAAAAAAGGGAGGAATGACGGTTGTCCGAATGATAAAAATGAATTAATACCTAAAAGAACTGTCCTTTGGATGGCGAATGTGCATAGATTATCGAAAACTAAACAAAGCAACAAGGAAAGATCATTTTCCTCTACCTTTCATTGATGAGGAAATGTTAGAACGTCTAGCAAATCATTCTTTCTTTTGTTTCCTTGATGGTTATTCAGGATATCACCAAATCCCTATCCACCCCGATGATCAAAGTAAAACCACTTTTACATGTCCCTATGGAACTTATGCTTATAGAAGAATGTCTTTTGGATTATGTAATGCACCTGCTTCTTTTCAAAGATGTATGATGTCTATATTTTTCGATATTATAGAAGAAATCATGGAAGTTTTTATGGATGATTTTTTTAGTTTATGGAAAAACTTTCGATGATTGTCTAGAAAATTTAGATAAGGTTTTGCAAAGATGTGAAGAAAAACACTTAGTCCTCAATTGGGAGAAATGTCATTTTATGGTTAGAGAAGGAATAGTGTTGGGACACTTAGTGTCGAAAAGAGGTATAGAGGTAGATAAGGCTAAGATTGAAGTAATTGAACAACTACATCCCCCTGTTAATGCAAAAGGAGTCCGAAGTTTTCTTGGTCATTGTGGTTTTTATCGTAGATTTATAAAGAACTTTTCACAAATTGCTAGACCAATGACAAGATTGTTAGCTAAGGATGTACCTTTTGACTTTGATGAAGAATGCTTGGAATCATTTATTGTTCTTAAGAAAGCACTTACATCAAGCACCAATCATCCAACCCCCCGATTGGTCTTTACCTTTTGAAATTATGTGTGATGCTAGTGATTATGTTTGTAGGGGCAGTCCTAGGACAAACAAAAGATAAGACGCATCATGCAATTGCTTATGCTAGCAAGACAATGACAGAAGCACAATTAAATTATGCAACCACCGAAAAAGAACTTTTGGTCGTTGTCTTTGCTATTGATAAATTTAGATCTTACTTAGTTGGAGCTAAAATAATTGTTTATTCTGATCATCTTTGCTCTTAAATATTTGCTCACTAAGAAAGATGCTAAACCCCGACTAATAAGATGGATTCTATTACTACAAGAATTTGATTTAGAGATTAAAGATAGAAAAGGAATAGAAAATCCTGTTTGTCGATCATTTGTCTAGAATGTATTTTAAAGAACCACAGGAATTACCTATAAATGACTCATTAAGAGATGACATCTTTGTTTAAAGTAACCAAGACAGACCCTTTGGTACGCGAATATTGTCAATTTTATGGTTGCGGGTTATGTACCACCGGAGAAAATAAGAAGAGACTCATTTATGAAAGTCGTCTCCACATGTGGGATCCACCTTACCTCTTTCGGGTATGTGCCGATGGATTACTCGAGAAGGTGTGTACCAAGTAGAAGAAGGCTTGCAGATCATTCGAGAAATGTCACTCATCACCATATGGAGGTCATTATGGGGCATTCCGCACTCATGCAAAAAATACGGCGAGTGGTTTCTTTTTGGCCAACTATGTATGAAGACACCAAAGATTTCATCCGAAGATGTGGAGCATGTCGGAGGCACGGAAACATCAATACAAGAGATGCCATGCCACTCACCAACAACCTTGATTGAGCTCTTTGATGTCCTGGGGAATTGATTACATGGGACCCTTTGTGAAGTCAAAGAATTATGAGTATATTTTGGTGGCAGTTGACTATGTATCCAAGTGGGTAGAAGCTATGCCATGTAAAAATGCTAACTCCAAACATTCAAAGAAGATGTTCGAAGAAATCATATTCCCAAGGTTTGGAACACCTAGAATGGTTATAAGTGATGGAGGAACGCATTTCACTGATAAGAAGTTTCACTTATACCTACAAGCCTATGGAATACGACACAATGTCGCTACTCCATACCATCCTCGAGACAAGTGGTCAGGCAGAAACGTCCAATAAGCAAATCAAGAATATTCTCCAGAAAACAGTAGATGAGATGGGAACTTTATGGAAGGATCGGTTACCAGATGCACTATGGGCATATGTTGACACTCCTTAGCGTCAACTTTTACTAGCACTTTAAACCTGAAGGAGAACATGAAAACATACTAGTCTAGGGCTTTATCGACAAATTCCACGAGTTTTACATATTCTATATTTTCCGGGGATTTTCGAGGAAAAGGATAAAAGAAGGATTTCAATGCATAATTATCACGAAATTGATCCACATCGGAGCAACATCGCTAGAGGACTCAGGAAGGGTCTAGAAGACACCCGAAGCAGCGGGGCCCGCAGAGGAGATAAGGTGGGGCCGGCCGGCCCCACCCTGGGCCGGCCGGCGCCCTAACTCCACCGATCACCGCCGCCTTCTGGAGTCTTCCTCCCTCGGTTGCGTGGAGTCCAATCGCAGCATCCCTACGTTGATTTGAGGTCGGTTTGATCCGACGGTGCACATGAGATGAAGACGCGGATCGCTGACGTGGCGGTTCCTTGCCCCCTACTCCACCTCGGCCTATATAATGACGCCCAAGGCTCCCCCCAAGAGGCATTCTACACCCCAAGGCTTCATATTCTTCATTAGATTAGGGTTAGGGTCCCTCTAGTTGATCTAGTCTAGTTCATCTAGTTCTAGCTAGTTCATCTAGATGTAGCAATTAGGAGAGACTAGTTCTTCTAGATCTAGTCTTGTTTAGAGATTAGAGAGATTGAGTAGAGGAGTAGAGATTCGGAGGAGCTCCGGCATGTCGGCGCTTCTTCGTGGTGTATTCTTCGGATTGACTTCCTCGCCTCCTGAGGGCTGCGTTCGAGGTACTTTTGTATTTACTATTCTCGATTCAAGTAAGCAATCGTTTATATTCGTTCTTTAGTTCACATCTCATATTGAGGACTTTGATCTTGGTAATTGCTTGGTTGAAGTAGTATTTCGTAGTGTAGGCGTGGTGCCTAGGCTAGGTTTACTTGTGGATGTCCCCGATTAGCCGGATAGTGGTAGCTCGCGTAGGTGACTTTATAGCTGCGTTGAATCCTCGTAGTCCACTTCCGTTGATAGGACATGTGCCGATAGGTGTCCGGTAGGTAGATTACTCTGTTTCTTCTCCTATTCAGGTCACTTGCCCGATAAGACGATATTATACAAAGTTTACCGGTAGTCGAGAACTAGAGTACATTAGCTATTTCTCTTTTTCTTGATATGATCTATGCCTAATTGTAGGGTTAAGTTTATATACTTTGTCATCATCACACAATTTGTTCCTCGTGGATACGATATTTAAAACCTCCGGGTAAAATGTGACACTTTGGTATGATATCGTAGCGCTTGCGGATAATCCTACTTAAAACTTATTTAAATAGAGTGCAGTTAAAAATACCAACAAGCATTTTTTGGTGCCGTTCTTGGGGAACGGTTTGCTGATTTTAACTTAGTCTAGCTTAATCTTGTATTATACTTTTATCTTTTCTTATTTTATCCCAGTCTCTTCAATTATTTTTGTGTTCATCCTTATGGATGTCTTTAATTTTATTTCTATCTATCTTTATGACATGTGCGAAGCTTTGAGCCACCAAAATCTATGGAACCTATCATAACACTGGCTATGAGCTACGCCCATGTCTAATTAATATGATTCGGGATATCTTATCACCCGAACTAGATATGGAAGTCTCGGTAGCTAAAACATAATCATTCTATTCTCAAGATTTAGCTATTAATCCTAAACCCTTAAAATTCCACTTTAATGATTTAGACTTCCAGTTAGTTAAGATGCTCATAAAACAATACACATTAGATCTTCTCAAAAGAGCATCTTAGGAAAAGTGTAGTCAACTTCCTTTTTTCTTCTGAAAGACATTGGAAAGAATGCAAGGATGGCATGTTGAATGATGCCATAGAAGGAGAGCTAACCCACTTAGGAATAAATTCTATCTTCTCCCCTTCTATGCTCACATTAAATGTCTTTGAACCCATCTCTAAACCCATCCTTGACTCCAATGAATCTTTTTATGCTCTTTCTACTAAACTTCATAATAATCCTAGAAATCTATCAAGACATCTTAAGAATAGGAGTTATGATGATTATAGGAATGCCTAAGAAGAGCAATGACAATGGCAGAAACGCGTAGAATATACTGGAAATACATATACCATTGTCAAAGAATGGATGGAAGAAGACAAAGCTTTAGCATTAGCATCTAAACTTGGTTTAAATTCAAACAGTGAGCTTGAATCAATTTCTATAATAAACATAACTCACCCAAGTTTAGAGGAGGCTTTAGATGAGATCAATCTTGGAGACATCGATTCATGAGAAACCCTAGAAAATAAAACATCTAATAAATGTCATAGGCATAATAGAGACAAACTTATTACCTATAGACATCCATGAATAGACATCCCTAGAGTTTAAAAAGGGAGATTACATTGATGAGCATTGAAATTATCTAATTAACTCTATCAAATTCATGCTCATATGAGAAATCTCCTGAATCTTTTGGTTTCTCTAATATTACCACACACGAGATCTTCAACCCACTTAGTTTTTTTCTGTTCATAAAATCATTAAGAGGGTGGTTGTAGATGCATATGTTCATAAATATTATAGATCTCGTTGTAATCTTGATATAAATACACAAGGGCTAATGTTCTAGAGGAACCCACCTCACCAACTTGAAGTACAATAATTAGAAGGTTTGATAAGAACAACTTTGTGTCCCAAAATAACCACTCTTAAAAAAAATAATAATTGAGCTTGCACCTTTTGTTATACCCTTGTGAATTGAGCAGAGTTATAATTATCAAAATATTCCTTTGGGTATTTTTGTCACTAACCATTTCAGGTTTGAAGTAAGAAAATAACTAATGGCGGCACCAGGTATGTCAAAACAACCATTATGCAATTTTGAATTATATCCACTCAAGCTTACATTTACTTTGTAAAATTCCAGCTTGGGGGAATGGTCTTATTTAGAAAATTCTATATTGCTAATATTGGTTGTCTCTACCTTTATTCAATTTATTAATCATACTCTTTCATCTCTATTTGAATAACATTCTATAAACTTTTATGTTACCTTTGCTTGCTATAGTATGTTTAAGGTTTGGAGAAATTTCATATACCTTTTGAATTAGGCATGGTGCTTAGTTTAAACTGTTTTCTTGAGTCATAATTAGACAAGGTGTTTAGTTTGATTCTTGAACTAAGAGGTGTATTGATTTTACTTTCAAAGGCTTTTTGAATTAAGCGTGGTGCTTAGGTTAGAATGCCTTCCTAAGTCAAATTAGACGTGGTGTCTAGGTTGATTTTTGAACTGATAAGATACTGTAGTAGACATTGGATATTTTGAGATAAATTCGAATTAGAGATGCGACAGTACATGCTTAACTTTAATAACTTTGTAAAAAGAAGACATAGCTCATTCATCATGAATGAAAGAACTATGAGCATTAATGATTCATTCACTTTATCTTCTACTACAAGTTACTTTGCTTTAAGTCATGTCTGTATAAAATATGATTTATGCTAAACAATATTAATATTATCTTTTCAAAATAAAAACTTGGACAAGCAACCTGTGTTCAAAATCTATATATTCCTTCGAGTATGTACTGTCCACTAATCTATTGCAGGCATAATAATAATTGGAGTAAAAAAAAGTCAAAAGATCAAAGAAGCAAAAGATGGCAAAAGAATAAATACGACAAAGGAGTCAAGATGTCTATGAACAACTCAAGATGCAAGAGAAGGAAAGCACCACCAGTCAATTACTCTTCATCACTTAGTGCTATCACGCTCTAATAATAAAGGTAATATTTTAAGGTAAGTGGTCACTGCTCTTCTCTTGATCTTGATGTTCACATAAATTAAAACACAAACATGTTAGAGTTACAATTTTAATTGATTAACCTAATTAACTCAACATGATCTGTCTTTTAATATTGTTCATAGCCTTTGTACTCTTAATCTCAGTCTTAACCAAATAAGTTAAAATATTATATTCAATCTTGGGAAGATGATAGTCATACTCATGTGAAAATTTATCCTTCCATTGGTTAAGCAACTTTATTCTTTTTTACGCCATGTGAACTTAAATGTAACATTAAATGCTTAATCTTTTGATCTTACCACTCATGGCATAAATAAATAATTCATGTAACCCTAACTTTATCTTGTTCAATGTGTCTAAGGATAGAGAAAAATAAATAAAGAAATAGATTTGGTTTTGTTGGTGTTTTACCACCAGCAGAGCCCATGCACTTGATCTCTACCTTGGTTTTGCAAACAAGTACAACACATCGAGCAAAATTTATTAATTCTACAAGTGAAAGTTACGTGAGCATGTATCATTGAGCAAGATCTTTGCCGACCATAATTAAAAGCTCTACTTCAACCTATTGGTCAAATCAAAGAACAAAAGTGACATCATCATCACTAAAGGTATGCAACATCATAACCTCCATCTCTCAAGATGGAGAGATACACAAGAGTGGAAGAATAAGTTACGTCGGTAAACTTAAGATTCCGTACCCTTGCCATAAGGTAATATGGTAGTTATCTAATTAATTAGTATTTCTATCTACATTAATAATTTTGCTTTAGTATATTCATCTTCATAAATATTAAAAAGAAAATAAAAATCTTTATTGCTTCATTTTTGCATCATAAAATATTGAAATCCCTACATGAATAAACTTATGGTAACCCTATAGGAATATTTCTTGTGGTGGTATAAATAATAATAATAATAATAATAGTAGTAGTAGTAGTAGCAAAGCATCATCATCTATGTTTACTTTCTTGCATTATGAAAAAAAAAAACCTAAGCCCCATAAGAATAAATATTCTATGTGGAGGCATAAAATGATAATAGAACTATATATCATGCACTCATATTTAATTTCTATATAATTAAAATAGAAAACTCAAAAAAAAAAAAAAGAGAATCCTGCTAGAGCCTGTCAATTCAAATCAACTCAAGGAATAATCAATTAATTATTGGCTGACCGCTAACCTATTATTAAATTCGAGCCTCGAGTTTTGGTTTTCTTGTTGGAGTATAATTATGCGGGAACAACATTATGACAAGGAGAGAGTCTATCAGTGGCATCCACTAGGGGCATTGCTGGTTACCTCACTCGAAGATCATTAACACCAAGAATTGCAAACATCTAGCTTGGGGAGGAGCATCCCTAGTTATCGGTAACTATACCTAGGCGATTATCGAGTCTACTTTTTATAGTCATAAAAATACCAAAAATATGTGAGCACATGAAGGTTCACAATAGTATCATAGAAAAATTTAAAAATGCCAAAACTATATGAGCACATGAAGGCTCACCCTTAATTAAGAAAAACACAAAAATATTCGGGTACATGAAGGCTCGATGCGATCGAAGGGACTAGCTTGGGGAGATGCACCCCCCGTTATCATCGTGATTAAGGTATGTCTTTACTATTAATTTTATTTTAGTAAGCTATAGTGTGTGTTAGATTTAATAATTAAAGTATGTTTAAAGAACTCTCTCTCTCTCTAATCTTTTAAAGTGGAAATGATGAATAGTTGCTCTACTAAAATTTCTTTTAAGTGCCTAGTTTTTAACCATGGATTCTCCCGAGTTTGGAAATGACAACTTTGATATAAGAATTTACTCTGAACCTAAAATTTGTGGAGGCACACGCTTGAGCTAAAGTCTAGGTAATTGATCGACAATGATACATGAAGGTCTAAGCTACTATTTATCTTATTCTTATCATTACTAAGTTCGGAGATTTATTTTGAAAACCTAAAATCTTACATGATGAGCTCTTGTATGACAAAATCTAAATTCCTACCAAAGCCATATATGATACATTTAGAATTAGGAAAATCTTTGCACATTTATCTTTGCTTGCTTTACATTGAGTTTAGTCAACCTATGGAATATACCTTATGAGAGTCTTGTCATGCTTTTTAAAATCAAGATCACTTATGCACTTCACCCACAATTGTTGCATTACTCCTACTCTAGGAAGTAAGCTTGAGTCATTTCCACTTTCATCTAGATCCACTTTAAAAATGTTTCTCTCCTACATTAGGTGTAAACACCTAAAAATAGACCCTATAGGATAACCCCCCGTTTAATTGCTCTAAGTTCTTATCATTATCTCTTCAATTATTTATATTCAAAGGATACATGTGGCTATGCAAAAGTATTGAAAAAAAAAGAGAGAAGAGTGAAAAAAAGGGAGTAAAAGATGGACAAGTGTCCTAGCATTAAAACAATGGGTACATAGATGCCCGCCTCCTAAATTAAAAAAAAAAGAAAAGAAAAAAGAAAAAAAAAAAGAAGAGAGAATAAAGATAGCCCATGTTTTTCCCTTGAAAAGAGTTCTAAGGAAGGAGATTATTTTTAAAGAGCAAAAGTAGAATTAGGATTAGCCACTAAATACCATATATGCACCTATCCACCATACACCACACACATGCACATCTTGATTTGATTGAATGCCTTGATTCTCTATGGATCCATTGTTTGACTTTACAATATATGAATTGCAAGTATGTTCATCCTTGTTATTGCCACTCCTATGAGCACCACTATAAATACTTAGTTGTTGGAAAGGCATAACATCATTAATGCCTCAAGAGAGAACCATAAATACCATATACATTGAGAGACTTGAGGGTGTCATACAATTAAGCTCTGAGTTTTATTGCGAAAATTTACAAAACTACGGAATATTGGTACTTGTAAAGAATTTGAGACATAGTGCTTGACTTGATTGTTCTATCTTTCGATTGCTCAATATTTATGCACAAGCTGTAAAGCTCCATAGTTAAAGGTAAAATGGGTAAGTTTGAAAGTTAGAGTAGTTTTGTCTAAACCAAAGGAAAATTTATGTTTAAAAGCAAGTGAGCTTAAAAGAAATAAAAGTATTACAAGCAATTCTGATCCAAGTTTATTAAAAACTAGATTTAGATTGTTTGCCAAGGGGACTGGCAAAAGGTAAGCTTAGGGGTATTGTTGACACTCCTTAGCGTCAACTTTTACTAGCACTTTAAACCTGAAGGAGAACATGAAAACATACTAGTCTAGGGCTTTATCTGACAAATTCCACGAGTTTTACATATTCTATATTTTCTAGGGGATTTTCCAGAAAAGGATAAAAGAAGGATTTCAATGCATAATTATCACGAAATTGATCCACATCGGAGCAACATCGCTAGAGGACTCGGGGAAGGGTCTAGAAGAAACCCGGCAGCGGGGCCCGCTGAGGGAGATAAGGTGGGGCCGGCCGGCCCCACCCCACAGGCCGCCCGGCGCCCTAACTCCACCGATCACCGCCGCCTTACGGAGTCTTCCTCCCTCGGTTGCGTGGAGTCCAATCGCAAGCATCCCTACGTTGATTTGAGGTCGGTTTGATCCGGCCGGTGCACATGAGATGAAGACCTTGATCGCCGACGTGGCGGTTCCTTGCCCCCTACTCCACCTCGGCCTATATAATGACGCCCAAGGCTCCCCCAAGAGGCATTCTACACCCCAAGGCTTCATATTCTTCATTAGATTAGGGTTAGGGTCCCTCTAGTTGATCTAGTCTAGTTCATCTAGTTCTAGCTAGTTCATCTAGATGTAGCAATTAGGAGAGACTAGTTCTTCTAGATCTAGTCTTGTTTAGAGATTAGAGAGATTGAGTAGAGGAGTAGAGCGGAGGAGCTCCAGGCATGACGGCGCTTCTTCGTGGGCTGTATTCTTACGGATTGACTTCCTCGCCGGGGGCTGCGTTCGAGGTACTTTTGTATTTACTATTCGATTCAAGTAAGCGATCGTTTATATTCGTTCTTTAGTTCATATCTCATATTGAGGACTTTGATCTTGGTAATTGCTTGGTTGAAGTAGTATTTCGTAGTGTAGGCGTGGTGCCTAGGCTAGGTTTACTTGTGGATGTCCCCGATTAGCCGGATAGTGGTAGCTCGCGTAGGTGACTTTATAGCTGCGTTGAATCCTCGTAGTCCACTTCCGTTGATAGGGACAGACGAGGTGATAGGTGTGCGGTAGGTAGATTACTCTGTTTCTTCTCCTATTCAGGTCACTTGCCCGATAAGGCGATATTATACAAAGTTTACGGTAGTCGAGAACTAGAGTACATTAGCTATTTCTCTTTTTCTTGATATGATCTATGCCTAATTGTAGGGTTAAGTTTATATACTTTGTCATCATCACATTTGTTCCCTGTGGATACGATATTTAAAACCTCAGGGTAAAATGTGACACTTTGGTATGATATCGTGCGCTTGCGGATAATCCTACTTAAAACTTATTTAAATAGAGTGCGAGTTAAAAATACCAACAGCATCTTAGGACAGACTTACAAAACACCTTTGGGTATGTCACCATATCAATTGGTGTATGGCAAGACTGCCATTTACCGGTTGAATTAGAACATAAAGCTCTTTGGGCTATAAAAAGATGGAATATGGATTTGGACGCTTTGGAGAGAAAAGAAAAATGCAATTATCAGAATTAGAAGAATGGAGAGAAAAGGCTTATCATAATTCGAAAATCTACAAAAGAACGAACGAAGAAATGGCATGATAAGAGGATCAAGAAAAAGGAGTTTTCACCCAGGAGATAAGGTATTACTTTTTAATTCCAGGTTCAAATTATTCGGGCTTGGGAAGCTAAGAAGTAAATGGGAAGGACCCTTTACCGTCGTGAATGCGTCACCGCATGGAGCAATAACTCTACAATCAAACGAAGGTACGTTATTCAAGGTAAATGGGCACCGACTTAAACTTTATTTGGAACCATATGATTCGGGAGTAGTGGATGAAATTGATTTCATCCAATTACCAACTTATTAAGGTCTATTTTAGTCCGGTACGAAATTTTATCCGAATATATATCTAACGAGAATCATAGGAGAATTCGAGGCACCCAGCAGAAGGGCACCGAAGTGGGCCACAGGGTTGGGCGGCGCCGCCCTAGTGGGGCGAGGCGGCGCCTGGTGTCCCCCCTCGTCCGTCTTTCATCCCTCGACCTTCTACCCTCTTCCTACGTATATTCGCGTATGTTTGACGCATGATCGGATATACTTTTAAATGCGGATCACGTAGAACCTAGGTTTTATCCTCATCCCTGTCTCCTAAAAACCCATATAAATACGTACCTAGACCTCCTCAACTTTATTCCATAACCAGACCACCTCTCCTTCCTCAAAAAGGAGCTCTCGGTTTAGATCTATTAGCAATGGCGAACAAGGCGTCGTCTCCTACGGACACGGACTTCAACGGCATCCCCAGCGATGACTCGAAGGCCCTCGTCCTCGCCTGACCCGAAGCCCCTCGCCGTTGTGCCGCCGAAGAAGCAAGCTGCAACACCTCGGCGTCATGAGCAAGTCTACTACGTGCAAGATCCGGATGCTCTTCCTCCACCTCCCGCAAAATTTGATGCTTGAAGGAGGCGCTAAAGGGAAGCGGTGCCATCCCTCGTGGTACCAAGCCTCTTGCACCCGAGCTAATGAGCGACTCGTATCGGTCGAGGCCCGACAAGAAGGGTAACTTGATATGCGCTAAGTACACCAATGCCTCTCGCCCTTACATTTCAAGGAGTTCGTGCAAAATCGATGAAGTATGCTATGTTGAGCCTATTGCACCTAAACCCAAGCCTAAACCAAAGAGGAAGAGAAACATCGGCATTAGCATTGGAGAAGGTTCCCAAAGCACCAACCTTACGCATTCTTAACGAGAAATTTGAAGGCCTCTCCAACCTTGTCAAAGAGATGGAAACGTCCAATAATTTGAGGGACAAGCTCATAAATGAGTTAGAAGAGAAGGTTGGGATTCATGCTAAGTTACTCCGCAATCTTAAGCGCGAAAAAGAAAAGCTTGAAGGCGAGGTTGCGGCTCTCAGGGCCGAAATTCAGGGCCTCAACAATGAAGGGCAGCATTAGCTGCCTAGTTATCCAATAAGGCACACTTCCGCTAGATTAATGAGTCGGTCAAGTTGAGTCGGTTTAGGTCAAAAGCCTAAAGAGCTAGGGCTGTCGTTAGCTCGATCATTAAAGCGTCTGTTGAATTATTTTTACCACCACTATGAATGAATAAAAGTGCCTTATTTTATTAATGTTTGTTATCTACTCTACTCTCTATTTTTGGAATATTTTGTCTCCACATATTGTGCGGAGAATTTCTGAGAAAAACAAGTGTGGGGAAGCACAATCAATCACGAAGCAAAAATACGATAAGAAGAATAGCGTAATCCGAACCATCATCGAATCAACACGCCAAGACGCAAAGCGGGACCCGCGAGGACCGAGGTGAGGTGGGGCCGGCGCCGGTGGGGCGGGGCGGCGCCCCGGCTCTCCTCGTCTCCTCGTTTCGATCACGCTCGGGTTCAACTTAATTACGACTTAAATACATGTATTATTCTGCATTACGATCTGAACCATGAATCTCTATATTAAAATGCTTTAAGAAATAATAAACCTATTCAACCCATCACTTGAGAAATTTAAATTATATATCGCTCTAGAGTTGTGTTTTTATGAAATTCAAAAGCACTTCATGATTGATTAAGTTATTGTGGAAAATAAGGTAGTTAAGATAATGATCACTCGTTTTCTGATAATTTATCTTTGGAGATTTTTTTTATGAAAACTTTAAACTTTTTTAGCTTCACTCCTCTTTTTATGGCATACAATAAGTCTAATCATGGTTGAGAGTTTTATCATATTCCCGGTGTCACATGTTAAAATAATTCACTATCTAGAGCAGATATTATGACGGAGGCATGAGCAAATCAAAAAGAAATCGAGGAAATAAAAAGGGACAAGTGTCAGAAACCTCGGCGAGATGGATCACGAGGAAATAAAAAGGGACAAGTGTCGAAACCTCGATCAAAATAAGAAATATAAGCACGTGCTAAATAAAAAAAAAAGAAAAGCTTATGGTACCTCCGACATAATATGCCTAGAAGTGAGAAGTCTTTCGATCTAGGAATATGATATTTCTCTCCCACATTATACACACTATTGGTGCCACTACAAAGAGAGATGCAGCCACGTTTTTTACAAAATAACCTCTACTCCAAAGAAACATAATTCTGAGAAAGGTGTAATCAATCTTAAGCTATCTTACTCGGCAATTACTTAAGAATTCATGATAGACACTTTTGAATCTCACAATACATGATTACTAGACTAGTGCTATATAATTTAGGTCCCAAGTTACGTATTGATGGTATCCATTACTAAAACCAACCTTTTCCTCGGGGACGAGCAAAAAGCCTAAGTGTGGGGGTAATTGTTGACACTTGTTATGATCCAAAATTTATTAGCAATTACCATTACGAGGAGCAGAATTATAACAAGAATAGGGTTATCATTAACAATTTCCACGAGTTTTGGTGATTTGTGCATTTTTCAGGGAATTATTCGAGAAAAGACTAAAAAAGAGGGATTTGAGTGCTTATTTACCACGAAACATAACCGCGACAAAAGGATATCACCGGAGGACTCGGGAAGACTCGAAGACACCCGAAGAAGTGGGGCCAGTTTGCTTCCGGGTGGGGCCGGCCCCACCATGGGGCCGCCCGCGCCCTAGGGTGGCGCCCCGCTGCCCCCCCTTACGGAACCTTCTCCTGCCGCCTAGGGTTTTCATCCTGGCCGCTTGTTAAGTCGGTTGATGATCGACGGCGCGTGTTAATCCCCAGGGCTATAAAAGGAGGGCCATACCCCCCACAGGTAGGCGGATCAAGAGATGAAGATTGAGCTTTAGATAGAGATCCACTAGATCTAGGCTAGCAATCAAGATAGAGATTAGAGATAGAAAGGAGAGTAGAGATTCGGAGGAGCCGGGCTGTCGGGCGCCCAGCCGGAGCTGTATTAAATGCGGATTCGGCTCCCTCGCCGGGGCTGCGTTCGAGGTACTTTTGTATTTAATATTCGATTCAAGTAAGCGGCGTTTATATTCGTTCTTTAGTTTGCAACTCATATTACATTGAGTACTTTGATTTGGGTAGCTCCTAGGTCGGAGTAGTTGTCGTAGCGTAGGCGTGGTGTGCGGGTTATGATTACTTGTGAATGTCCCCCGATTAGCCGGATAGTGGTAGCTCGCGTAGGTGACTCTATAGCTACGTTGAATCTCACGTAGTCCACTTCCGTTGATAGGACCAGACGATAGGTGATAGGTGTGCGGTAGGTAGATTACTCTGTTTCTTCTCCTATTCGGATCACTTGCCCGATAAGGCGATATTATACAAAGTTTACCGGTGGTTAGAACTAGAGTGCATTAGCTATTTCCTCGTTCTCGATAGTTTTCTAAGTTGTTTGTGCCCGTAGATTAAGAAGTATTAGGCTAGATCATATTTCACCTACTTGTTCCTTTGGGTTCGATATTAAAACCGGGTTGATCTTGGTGAAGTGCTATCGGTATATATACGTAAACTGCGGATAATCTGATTATAATTATTATTAGGGTGCAGTTAATTTATACCAACAAGTATCAAGAGCCTTCTACTTCATCAAGAGCCTTTAGTTCATAGTTCTAGTTAGCTAGATTAGAAGTAGAGGAATCTAGTTCTTCATCGGGATCGGAGCCACGGCGTCGGTCTGGGCGCAAGAGTTCGGTAATAGATCTAGTTCTTACTTTATTGTATTCATTATATATAGGGAGACTTTACTCTTAATAGATTCATATGTTCTTAATTGCAATAGTTATTGTCTACTTTGATTATATGTCTAGGATAGTTGGTTTGATCTTATTGAATTCATGTAATTGCTCGTATAATGTTTACCTAATCGATCGTTGGGTAGATGGTAGACAATATGTAGGCGTGGTGTCTAGATATCTTGTTTATCTGCGAGTGCACCCCCGACGTGCCGGGGACGTATGGTAGTCGCGCAAGTGACATTTGCGTTGGTTCCTCTGTAGTCCACCCTCCGCATGCGTAGGACTAGCATGGGCACGGTCGCGAAGGAGGTGACCTTTGTGTCTTAATACCCTCATTAGTTGATGCCTCTTTACATGTGATTATGATATAGGGTTAACTTAACAATGATTTCTAGATGTAATTGCACTAATTAGAGTTATTCATTGATGTAGTTATAGAATTACCTTAGATCTAACTCCCTAGTTTATCCAATGGCTAACTATGATTATGGCTAGTAGATGCTCTGATGATTATCTATAATTATGATACTTGATGATTATGCTATCACCCATATTTATCCATATTTATCTTGTGACCTCTGCCCGTTATGAGTAGATTAGATGACATTGGTAATATCACTTATTCATCCTATATAATCTCTTATCAATATAATAGATTATAGTTTATTACATAGCTTTCCTAGTGGTATAAATATAAATCGACAACCTAGATGAACTCCCTAGGTAAAATGCTACAACGGTATAATTATCTGTCCGCTTGCAGAACCCATTTAGTTTACAATCATATTATATTCATATCTTTTATATCTGCCTAGTCACATTAGTACATGTAAATCTATAGTAATTTCCTAGCAATATAATTAGGGATGACAACCTATTTCATGTTTAGGAATGTTAGTAATAAAGAGGTGACTAGTTGCTAAATGACAAGTTAATTATATACCGAGCATTTCTGGTGTTGTTGCTAGGGGTAGGAGTTATCTCTGCTTTTTTAGTAATGACGGTAGTAAATGTCAATAAGCATTTTTGGCGCCGTTGCCGGGGAAGGCACAATAAACTTAGGATATATTGATAACATATATACACATGGATAAAGTCATATTACCAACCGATCTCTAACTCAATCAGGTACACCCTTCGTTGTTATCATTTTCTTATCTTATGCAGGGTGATGAATGAATGGTTTTTCTCTTCAAACTTTCTTGACGATCCAGAGAAACTCCTCAGAAAGAAGAAGTTTGTAGAAGCAAGGGATAAATTTGAGTCACCATCAAGAACACCCTCTGCTGCTCAAGCTAGCTCTTCAGAGGAGCCAGCTCCAACACTGGAAGAGGAATTTGAAGAACAAGTGGAAGAACAAGCAGAAGAGCAACTAGGAGAAAACCTAGCTCCTGTGTTTAAAAACATGGCTGAGAAGACACTGCGAGAGTTCTCTGCCCCAACAACAGTGAACATTCAGACTGGACCAGCAGTCAACTTTGGGGAGAATGGATTCGAGCTCAAGCCTGCTCTCATTACCATGGTTCAAGCCGACCAATTACGTGGAAAAGGTCATGAAGATGCAAGTGCACACTTACAACACTTTCTAGAGATCTGCAGCACCTTCACGATCGGAGGAGTATCAAAAGATGCTATCTTACACCGTCTTTTCCCATTCTCATTATTGGGGAAAGCCAAGCAGTGGTTCTACATCAACAAGGACAAACACAATACATGGGACCTATGCTCGACTGCTTTCCTGGTAAAATTCTTTCCTACAGCCAAGACCAATGCTCTGCGTGGAAAGATTGCAAGTTTCTAACAACAACATGATGAATCATTCACTGAAGCATGGGAAAGATTCTAGAATTACATTGAAGACTGTCCTCATCATGGGATAGAGGAGTGGCTGTTAATGCAGACTTTCTATCACGGGCTCATCTCTAGTACCCGTGAGTCTATTGATCTTTGCGGCGGGGGAGCTTTCTGTCACTTAAGCTCTCGGACGCTAAAGCACTTGTTGAGAAGATGGCCTCAAATTCAACATGCAATGAAGAACGTACTCAGCCTCAGAAGAAAGGAGGGGGGATCCATCATCTCAAGAAAGCTGACATGGTCACTGCCAAGCTAGACCTCATCATGAAGAAGCTCGACATAGAGAAGAAGGAAGTCATGCACATTAATGATTCCCATATGACATGTGAAGAATGTGGAGACTACGGGCACTCATCGTCGGTTGCCCTACACTTTGCAAGAGGATGTGAACTTTATCAACAACAACACCTACTCTCGTCCTCAACAAAATCAAGGGTGGAACCAACAACCTCGACAAGGTAATTACCAAGGTAACAACCAAGGTAATAATTTTAATAATTACAACCTTCCACCTTTAAGAGAGTTAGTTACTAGTCAATCCAAACTACTAGATCAAATGACTAGGAAACTAACATCAAATGATAAAACTTTGGAAAACATACATACTAGAATGGATACTTTTGCTTCTGCCATAAAAAACAAGCATAGTTTCAATAAAATGCTAGAATCACAATTAGCTCAATTAGGCTGCTCTTTGTTCCTCCATTGGAAAAAGGCAAGATTCAGGCCAACCGGAAGATTTAGAAACTGCTAACCTTGTTGATATTCACAATGCAACCCAATATCATATTGAACTGCAGATGTACGGTGGATTGACCACTCTCTACCGAGAGAAGATGGGAGACCCTGGAAGACCTGTCATTCCTATCTCTATAGGATGCCATAGCTTTCCAGAGGCTATCTGTGATTTCGGCGCAATTGTCAATATCATGCCCAAGGTAATTTATGAGAAAATATTAAATGATCCCCTGTTATATACAAATATGCGTATAAATTCTTATAAACCATATAAATTCTATTATCTTTTGTTTTGAGTATATGAGCCTGCTTAAAGAAGTCATATCCAATTATTCTTCGAGGTACAGGAATATATGTGAGAATGACATTTTCTAGCATCCCTAACCTTGAAGCAATACGAGTAATCCAGGAAGTAAATGTAACTCCACACTTTTTTATGGCCGGCACCTGAGTCTAATATTTTAACATATATTTAACAGGTGAAACACTTCTATTTTTAATCATGGCATAAAGTAATTTTAGCTCCTCAATCCTAACAGTGCCTAGTTCTTCCCTAGGAAAGAAAGTGACAGCTAGTCATTTATGCATAAACCTTAAAGTAGGGTGATGTATCTCCTCAGTGGTGGGTTTATGACAAATCCTTTTTCCAGAAATACTCTCCCATACTTGTGTTCTGTTAAAATCTCTTAGAATATCATCAATATTTACTGGGCACCCAGATGAAAAACCTAGCATGGTACTAAGGTTCTTCCATGTGACAGTGGACTCTTGGTTAAAAAGCCTAAATGATACTTCAATCGATCCTAGTTCTAAGGTACTCAAAAATTCTATGGTAAGCAGTTTACTACCTTCTTCAGTAATAGCGCAAGCATTTTTCCATCCCATAATTCTAATGACTAGTTCAAACTCAGTGTCCATACCGGTTGCTACGAGTAGTGCATTATCAAATACCGGTGTATGGAAAAACTCGTTGTCTTTAATTGAATTAAATACTCCCTTCTGGGTTCTAGTAAGTAGAGAAATTTGAGAGTCGTCCGTAAGGATATACCTTGGTGGCTCACCTTGGGATGATGATTCATGGACAGCGGGTGATGGTGTGTCTACCTCCATCTTGGAATCGGCTCGTGAAGGTGCACGTGATGATGTTTGACTCCGGGTTGAGTGGAAGGAGAGTGCCCTTCCAAGGCTCTTTGCTGCAATCTTGAGTCTCTTACTCATCTTCAAGAACAAAAATAGGAACAAACAAGAACAACTAGTGGAGAAGGGTTAGAGAGGATGAGAGATCACTTCCCTCGGATGAAACTTTGAGCAAAGCTCTAATCTTCTTCTCTTTTAATTTTTTTGGATTTTCCTTGAGCAACTAGTGGGATTTTTGGTGAGTTGTGTTCTTCATAATGAAGAACAGAGGGGAGCAGAGCTCTCTGGACTTGAGAATGGCAGTGGAATGAGTAGGAGAAAGGAGAAAGGCAGAGGAGAAGAGGGGGTGCCGGCCGGCATGGCTTGTGGGGCTGGCCGGCACCATCCTTTGGCTGCTTGCTGTTGACATTTCTAACGTCGCTACTAGAAATAGAGGTAAATCTCTATCCCCGGCAATGGCATCAAAAATGCTTGTTGGTATTTCTTATGCACAACTAAAATATAAAGGATTCCGCAAGCGCACAGAAAACCATTGTAGCATTTACCGGGAGTATTCCAGGTATCGTTATTTATATTTTACCACTGGGAAACAATGGAATAAGACATTGATAGTTCACCATCATGTATCTACTAACTTAATACACCAACTAGACTAAAGTAGGGGGTAAATGATAGTTGATAGGAATTATGTATATATGACACACACAGGAGAATTCTATGATAAATAAGTAGATAGCTAAAGTGAGAGGACAACGGGAGAGCCAAGGTTCCTAAATACTTTTCTATTACTTTGGTTCTATATAACTAATTTATGGTAGATAAAGTAATCACACAATAACACTTTGGAGCAACAGTACCTATCCAACTCTCGAATAAGACTGGGAAGAAGGTAGCTGGGTAAGGCTGCCAAAAGCTCTACGAAACACCAACTCCGACGTGGTGGAATACGAAGACCAACAAAGCTGTCACCTCTGATGGCTACCACAACTAACCGTAAGAATTGGGCGCAAACTCAGGTAAACACTAGCCTAGACACCACGTCTACGCTAACGATTACTACTCTAGTCACGTACGCTAACTAGAGCACCTAATACAGGCGGAGATCCCATGCTAAAGCATAACAACTATACTAAACATAATATAAAGGCATAAAGTAAATAGAGAAGATAAATATATTAAAGCATAAATCTTACAAGAATAGATACAAAGATATACTAGAACTCGACGACTCTGCGAAGACTCCTCAGGAACCGAGGCGTAGCGCCGCTCTCCCCTAACTCTCAACTAGAACTACATTGGAAAGTCTAGCCCTAATTCTCTAGAGATGAGAGGTCATCCATTCGAGGGACGCCTCTACATCTCCATAATAATGTGGTGCCCTCAGGGAGGGGGTCTTCCTCTTTATTTATAGTCTAGAAAAGCCTCCACCTCTTCTAGACAGGCGATGTGGGACTAATTCGACTTCGGCAATGGTGGAGATGCAAACCCTAAGGCGGTAGGAGGCCCTCCGTCGAAGTGGGCCCCGAATGGGCTCACGTGGGCGTCGGCCGGCCCCGGGGTGGGGCGGGCGGCCCCACCCTATAGCAGTGGGCCCCACCTTCGATGCGTCATCTTACGGTGCCTTCTAGAGTCTTCTAGTGTTGGTTTCGGTGTAGAATTGATATCTTTTGACTCGAGAACTCGAATATTGCAAATGATATGTTCGTTTCGATCGTCTTGATGAGCCCGTCGTAATGGTGCTGTCTAATTCCCCATTTAAGATACTTTTATTTGATGAAAAATTGCATATTCCTGCAACACAAGTGAGAACACCAAAACTCATGGAACTTGTTAGAATCAAAACCTATAACTATGTTTTATGGTTGATATCATGTTATATTGAGCAATAGTTGATGGTATAAAATAGGCATTAAGGACCATCAACAAGTTCCCCAAGCTTACCCTTTGCTAGTCCCTTAGCAAAGCCTAACTACTAAACTTAGATCGGGAGTTGCTACAATGCTTTCACTCCTCAAAAGTACACATGCTTTCAAACTGAAATTCTCCTTTAAATTAGACAAAACTGCTCTAACTTTCAAACTTACCCATATTACCATTAACTATGGAGCTTTTCAACTTTTGTGTGGGTCTTGAGTAATTGAAAGATAGAACAATCAAGTCAAGCACTATGTCTTAAATTCTTCACTAAACTAATATTCTAGAGTTTTTACAAGTTTTCAAAATAAAACTCAGAGCTTAATTGTATGACACCCTCAAATCTCTTATTGTATGTGATATTTGTGGATCTCACTGAGGCATTTATGTTGTTATGCCCTCCTACAACTAATTATTATAGTGGAGCTCATAGGAGTGGCATTAAACAAGAACGAGCATACTTGCAATTCATATATTGTAAAGTCAAATAATGCATCCAAAGAGAGTCAAGTTATACAATCAAACCAAGATGTGCATGTGTATGGAGTATGGTGGATAGGTGTATATATGGTATTTAGTGGCTAATCCTAATTCTACTTTTGCTCCTTGAAATAAATCTCTCTCTTGAACTTAGAACTTTTCATAGGAAAACATGGGCTATCTTTATTCTTCTTTTTTTTCTCTTTTTTTTCTTTTCTTCTTTTTTTCTCTTTTTTTTAATACTTTTTATTTTGCATAGCCACATGCATCCTTTAAATACAATAAATGATTGGAGAGATAACAATAAGAACGTAGAGCATTAAACAAGGGGTTGTCCTATAGGGTATATTTTTTGGTTGTTTACTCAAAGTGTAGGGAGAAAAACATTTTTAAGGTGGATCTGGATAAAAGTGAAAAATGATTGCGCTTACTCAGAGTAGGAGCAATGCATATGTAGGCAGAGTGTGTAAGTGATCTTGATTAAAAAGCATGACAAGGCTCTCATAAGGTATACAACAAAGGTTGACTGAACTCAATGCAAATCAAGCAGCATGAATGAGCAAAGATTTTCCTCATCTAAATGTATATCATGTATGGCTTTGGTAGGAATTCAAACTTTGTCATACAAGAGCTCATCATGTAAGATTTTGAGAGTTTTCAAAAGATAAATCTCGAACTTAGTATCGTTAGGAATAAGATAAATAGTAGCTCGGTCTTTCTTATATCATATCCCTCAATCACCTAAACTTAGCTTAAGCATATGCCTCCACAAGTTTCAAGTTCAGAGTAAATTCTTATATCAAAACAGTTATATCTAAAACTCAGAAGAATTTAAGGTTAAAAACTAGGCACGTGAAAGGAATTACGACGAGCAACTATTCATCATCTCCAAGACAAAATTTTATTGTTCTTTAGTTTTTATTTGACTCTTAATAAACTAGACAGAATCTATGATCACACTCTAAATAGCTAAAGTATCTTTATTTGATTTTAATAATTATCCATCTTTTTATTTCTTTTTAGACTAATAGACTCACAAAAGACTCTATAGACGTGGACCTTCATGTGCCCACATATTTTTGGTATTTTATGACTATAAGATAGACTCGATAATCGCATAGGTATACTTACGATAACTAGAGGATGCTCTCCCCAATTTGGATGTTGTCGTAGTTGAGCATTAAAGCTGAGTGGTCCTCATAGAGGAGCTCATGTTTGTAAGAGCAAGTGTTGCCGGGAATACTTCAATCTCATCACTAAAAAGTTACCTCCTTCACACGGAGGTCAGCTGTGTGTCGGAGAAATGTGCTTCAGTGATGAAGATAAAGATTCCTGGGTGAGCTAGCTCTTGAGTCATCCTGCAGAAAGCTCTCACAAAAAACACCAAAACTCGTGGAGCGGTATTAGGATAAAACGTTAGTGGTTAGTAGTTTTTAGAGGATTGGGTGTTGTGGAGGTTTCAAAGTATGTTTATGATAACAATATTGCAGTAGGATGCTCAATTAATTTTTTTTAAATTTTATGGGTTTATATGTAGAAAGTATAAATGCATGATATGTATTTTTATTTTATAGGCCACCACAGTGAGAACTCCTATAACTTTTACGCTACAAGGGTTTCATATGGGGCTTAAAGTTTTTTTTAAGATGCATGAATGCAACCTAATGCATATCTATTTATTTTTATTATTTCCTATGTAATACTAATGTAGAAAACTAAATATGGTCAAGAGAAAATAAATCATGCAATGTAAGAAAGTAAATATGAATAACTACCGATGTTACCTCACGGCGCGGGTTCGATGTTTTGAGTCCTTCGAACTGGACTCCTCCTTGCAGTGGTTTGTTGATTGAGTACTTCGGTTTGCTCCTAGAGATGAGGATTGAGGTAGTGTCTCCACTAGTGGCATTTCCAATGGTGGTGCCACCTTCTTCCTTTCTTTTTGTTAGCATCTCAAAGCCAATCTTATGTGCATCCTTGTTACTAGTTTAGAACTCCCACTTGTAGAATTTAGGGGAATCTTCCCACACTTTGCTTGATGTGTGTTCTACTCATAAAGACAAGGTAGAGATCAAGTGCATGGGCTCTATTGGTGGAAAAACACCAACAGAACCAACAATTTATTCATTCTCTAACCTTAGACACAATAAGATTGATATCTTGTCACATTATTTATTTACATCTTGGGTGAGAATATCAAAAGTATAAATATAGCATTTAAGCTTATGAGATAAAGGAGTGGAGTTACTTAACCTATGGAAGAATTGTTCATCTTTATCATTATCAAATTAATATGATGACTATCATCTTCCAAAATAAGATATATCATATTTGAGCTCATTTGGTTAAGATTGAGATCAAGAGAATAGTGCTATGGTGTGTACTCCACGATCAAGAGGAAATGATGACCACTTACCTTTAAGATGTTACCTTTATTACTAGAGCATGATGACACCATGAAGTAAAGGATAGATGATTTTAAATGGTCTTTTTCCTTCCTTGCGGCATGGGTTGATCAGTAGCATCTTGTCTCATATGTTGTACTCCTTTCTCACTCTTCTAGACTTTTGTTTCTCTCATTATTTCTTCTCTGCAAGGGATTAGTAGACAACACATACCCAAAGGAATATACTATCTATTTAAAGCGTGGATAGTGTTTGCTAAATAGTTGAAGATTAATCTATAGTTTGTTTTTTTTTAAATGACTCACGATTACTTCAAATTTTTCCAAAAAGGTTAAGGCAAAGATATAATTTTTAAAGAATACTTCTAACCTTGATTTGATTATATGAAATCTCCTAATATGATTTAAATATTTTTATACAAGAGAGGATCGATAGTCTATATACACAACCAAATTCTTTTAAAAATATGCTTTGATGTTAGAATGTTTAAGTGATATTTTAAAGCATACTTATAATAGAGTCAGGAAGTTTAAAAGACTAAAGATATTTATTTATTCAAATAGAACCAAGAATATGTAGGTGAACCCAACGAGTATTTTGTTTGTTTTGAGTTTTAGCAAATTAAGCATGACATAAGGTATGGATTAACAACATGGTATAAGATATTGAATATAGTTTAAAGTTACATGAGGCTTGGATAAACATACCTTATGTCTTGCAAGGTGATTGGTCCAATATCATGGTAAAGTGTAGAAGGCATTGAAGTGTTTTTTTCATCCATTTCTTTCCATCTTAATCCTTTCTATACACTTGTTCTTCTTTAGTTCTTCCATGGAGAATGAGCTGTGTCTTCCTTTTATGTAAAATTATTGGACATCGTCACATGTCTTGATTCATCTCTAATGTGAGTTCATCTCTTGACTTACCCGAATTGAATTTAGGAATTTCCTACAGGGTTAGTCTAACAAAATATCCAATATCCACTAGAGCATACTTTTGGTTCAAAAATCAACCTAGACACCACGTCTAATTTGATTTAGGAAAGCATTTTAACCTAAGCACCACGCTTAATTTAAAAGCTTTTTAGAAGTAAACTCAATACACCTTATGATTCAAAAAACCAAACTAGACGCCATGTCTAATATAATTTAAGGAGGCGGTTTAAACCAAGCACCATGCTTAATTTAAAAGGTGTATGAAAATACTTTAAAACCTAAGCATACAATAGCAAACAAAGATAGCATGAAAGCACTTAGAGGTTTACTCAAATAGAGATAAAAGCATGATCATGTATGGTGAGAATATATATATATTATTATTATTTTTTAGATAGAGATAAAAGTGATATGCATATGTGCAAGGAACTGAACATGTTATGGATTTAATATGAGATGGGGTTGATGCATGGATTATTCAAAGTAAACATAGAGTGGAATGCAACGGGATAACTACTCATCAAATTTAAAGCCTATGAGCAAGACTTTCTCACCTTTCTTGATCATAACTACCATGACTCACAGTGGTATTTGTGAGTAGCGCAGCATCTTTATTCATCACATATGATAAACTTAGAATTATGTGATGATGACTTTTCTTTTCTAATCTACACATGGTTAGAATAATATATATAAATGTTTATACATACCGTGAGATGGCGGGGCTTCATTGTTGATGGATCATGAATGTTCGGGCACCACGAGTTCTTCAATATCTCTCATGTCTTGTTCTTGTAGAATTTCGCTAGAAGGTTGGAGCGGTTGATATCCACGCTTATTCCACAACTCAACAAAACAAGGGGTAATCCTACTAAAGCTAGCGACATACTAGATTAGCAGATATCAAGATCATTATCAAAATCTTTACGCCAAATTGTTTCTCGAAGAACGGCGCCAAAAATGCTTGTTGACATTTCTAACGTCGCTACTAGAAATAGAGGTAAATCTCTATCCTCGACACGGCGCCAAAAAATGCTTGTTGGTATTTCTTATGCACAACTAAAATATAAAAGGATTCGCAAGCGCATAGAAAACCATTGTAGCATTTTACCGGGAGTATTTCAGGTATCGTTATTTATATTTTACCTTTGGAAAACAATGGAATAAGACATTGATAGTTCACCATCATGTATCTACTAACTTAATACACCAACTAGACTAAAGTAGGGGTAAATGATAGTTGATAGGAATTATGTATATATGACACACACAGGAGAATTCTATGATAAATAAGTAGATAGCTAAAGTGAGAGGACAACGGGAGAGCTCAAGGTTCCTAAATACTTCTCTATTACTTTGGTTCTATATAACTAATTTATGGTAGATAAAGTAATCACACAATAACACTTTGGAGCAACAAGTACCTATCCAACTCTCGAATAAGACTGGGAAGAAGGTAGGCTGGGTAAGGCTGCCAAAAGCTCTGAAACACCAACTCCGACGTGGTGGAATACGAAGACCAACAAAAGCTGTCACCTCTAATGGCTACCACAACTAACCGTAAGAATTGGGCGCAAACTCGGGTAAACACTAGCCTAGACACCACGTCTCACGCTAACTATTACTACTCTAGTCACGCACGCTAACTAGAGCACCTAATACTGGCGGAGATCCCATGCTAAAGCATAACAACTATACTAAACATAATATAAAGGCATAAAGTAAATAGAGAAGATAAATATATTAAAGCATAAATCTTACAAGAATAGATACAAAGATATACTAGAACTCGGCGACTCTGCGAAGACTCCTCAGGAACCGGGCGTGGCGCCGCTCTCCCTAACTCTCAACTAGAACTACATTGGAAAGTCTAACCCTAATTCTCTAGAGATGAGAGGTCATCCATTCGAGGGACGCCTCTACATCTCCATAATAATGTGGTGCCCTCGGGGGGGGGGGTCTTCCTCTTTATTTATAGTCTAGAAAAGCCTCCACCTCTTCTAGAGGCGATGTGGGACTAATTCGACTTCGGCAATGGTGGAGATGCAAACCCTAAGGCGGTAGGAGGCCTTCCATCGAAGCGGGCCCCTGAATGGGCTCTGTGGGGCCGGCCGGCCCGGGGGTGGGGCCGGGCGGCCCCCCCTAGCAGTGGGCCCCACCTTGATCAGACGTCATCTTCGGTGCCTTCTAGAGTCTTCTAGTGTTGGTTTCGGTGTAGAATTGATATCTTTTGACTCGAACTCCGAATATAGCAAATGATATGTTCGTTTCGATCGTCTCGACGAGCCCGTCGTAATGGTGCTGTCCAATTCCCCATTTAAGATACTTTTATTTGATGAAAAATTGCATATTCCTGCAACACAAGTGAGAACACCAAAACTCATGGAACTTGTTAGAATCAAAACCTATAACTATGTTTTATGGTTGATATCATGTTATATTGAGCAATAGTTGATGGTATAAAATAGGCATTAGGGACCATCAACACTTGCTTCCTCCACTTCCTGGTGTCGACAATGAACAGAGTACTACCCTCTAGGATGCTCTTTCGGTGATGAATTGATTGGAAAACGCTAGGGAGAGGGGTGAGTGAAAGTTGGTGCATGCATGTGAATGCTTTCCCCTTTGGAAGGTGGTGAATAATGGTCGGTGTGATGGGATGTGAGATAATGAGTGTGGGTCCCACATGTCTCCCGTATTTATACCGTATAATGACACAAGAATAAAAAACTAAATTACTTTTTATGAATCTATGGAAAATAAGAATTCTAATGACAAGTGTTTTTGTATTTTTTCTGTTTTAGGAGTAAAAATCAGCGGCAGGGGGTTTTACTCCCCGAGCATTAATTACTCGGTGCTTATTCTAACAATTATGCCATGATCATTTTTATTTCTTTTTAATAATGCAAAAGCTAAGAAAATATGCAAAAATTTAAATTACCGATAACTACCGAGTTACCTCCCGGCGAAGGTTCGGGGTTTTAAGTCCACCGAATCGGACTTCTTCAATTTGATTATTCTTCATGCTTGATCTCCGGTGCGGAGATAATGACCTTGATTCTTGCTTCTCATGACACTCCAATATCGACATTGCTCGGGCCGTGGCTTGAATGCAAATCGTTCTTCTTTCCCATTAATAGTGAATTTAATTTCTCCGGCTCCAACATCAATGTGTGCATTTGCGGTGTTTAGGAATGGTCTCTCGAGGATAAGTGATGTCTTCATCACTTCCTCGCATATCAAGTACTACAAAATCTACAGGAATGAAAAAGTCTCGGATTCTTACCGGAATGTTTTCCGTAATCCCTGTGGGATAACGAATTGATTGGTCGGCTAGTTGCAAACACATCGAAGTGGGTGTACGCGTAGAGTAGTTGAGCTTGTCGAATACCTTCTTGGGCATAACACTAACGCTAGCTCCAAGATCACATAAGGCATTCTCAAAATTTTGATCTCCAATTGAACAATCAATAGTGGGACATCACGGATCCTTCTTAACGGGGAAGAGAATTCAGAATCGCCGCACTACACTCTTCTCAGTAAGCTTAATGACTTCCATAGAAGCAAAGTGGTCTTTTGTTGTTGAGGATATCCCGTAAGTATTTTTGCGTATGTAGGCACTTTGCATGGCATCTAGCAACGGAATGTTGACATATAATTTCTGAATTACCTCTACAAACTTACCGAATTGTTCATCATTTTTGGTCCTTCTATTTCTACGTGGAAATGGTAGGAGATTTGTGTCATGAAAGTCTTGTCGTAACTCTGGGTCTTGTGGCAAATCTAGTGGTATAACTTCTTCTTCTGTATTATCTCTCTCTACTTCTTCTTCCACCTGCTCTAATTGTGGTGGCCTCCTTACCCCTTTTGGGTAAGGTGGATCATGTGTTGGCTTACCTCCTCTAGTAGATATTCCTTTTACCTGCTCAGGGTTAGTGGTAGCAGACAAAGTAGAAGCCAAATGGGCTATTTGTAATTCTATCTTCTTATTGAATGCTATTTGTTCTTTAACAGCAGAAGAAAAATTATTTAATTTAGAGTCTATTCCTTCTAAAATTGCATCATTGAAAGCAAGCTTTTTATGAATGTTCTCATTAATTCTAGCCTGTTCCAATATTAACTCTCTCAAGGGTGGTTGCTTTTGATTGTAACTATTACTTTGATACTTACCTTGAGGTTGACTCCATCCTTGCTTCTGTGAAGTGGATTTGATAATAGTATTAATCTTGAGGCTTTTACCTACATGCCATTAAAAAAGATGGCACTTTCCTACGTGCCACCAAAATGTTCGAGCGCACCTCTATGCCATGACGCCAAACTTTTTTGTCTTCCAAGCCATTCCGTCCACCTTCCGTCTGGTTTTCACTGTTTGCCAGAACTGACATGTGGACCTGGTTAGAGAAAATGTCTAAAATGCCCCCTCTCTCTTAGTAAGCTAGCACGCATCCACTCGATCTCTTGAAGCTAGCAGCAGCAGGCCAGCAGCCATGGCGAAGCCTTCGCAGGTGTTGGTGGCGGGCCTTGCCTCTTATGTGGTGGTCGTCCTGCTGCTTTGCGCCGCCGCGCCATAGGGTGCCGACGCGGCGACGACGAGCAGCGATGACGTGCGACGCCGCGCAGCTGACCCCGTGTGCGGGCGCCAACTGCTGCAGCAGACTGAAGGAGCAGCAGCCATGCCTGTGCACATACGCGCGCAACACCAACATCCAAGACGACTAGTTGACGACAACGCGCGCGTCCTCGCCACCATGGATGCAGTCTCCTCGCAGGACGGCCCGTGCAGCTGCGGGAGTGGGGCTGGGCGCTCGTGGTGGCACCCGCGCGGCCATCGGGGCGGGCGGGCGCTCGAGGCAGCGCCCGCGCTGCCGGCATCGGGTACGGTCCGCGTGGCTGTGAGGCAGGACGCGGCGCTTGCCAAGGAACTCCCACTCCGCCGAGGTCCGAGCCCGCGCAGGGCGCAGGCAGCCACGGCAGGCGGCAGCGCAGGACAAACGGCGTGGCGGCGGCCGACTGCTTAACGGCAGGTCAAAGCCTCGCGCCCACATCAGTACGTCACCGTAGGGGTATCACACCACGTGAGGGAGCAAAACACCACCATTCCACTAGCACAGGTGCCGCGCCGAGTCGGCCAGGCCAAGCGGCGAGGGGACGGACGCCCTGCCTTGCCCGCGCGGCCTGGGCACGTGGACGTGCCCGCAGCCACGCCGCGCGAGCGACAGCGTAACGGCAGCCACCGCCGAGGCCGCTTGCTCTGCTCCGGAACCGGACGCGGGACTCGTCGGCCGCGGCCCCTCGGCACGTGGTCGATCGCAGTCGCGTGAGCGGCAGCAGCGCTATGGGACAGGGCACACGCTAGGCAGCTACGGCTTGCGGCTTAGGTGGCTCACGCAGCGTGGTGGAGCTCGTCTGCCCGGCATGCCCGCAGCAATGGCTAGTGCAGCAGCCAGGCGATGCGCAGCGCAGCGAGGCAAAAGCATGGCGCGGCGCACGAGCCGAGGTGGCTCACGCAGGCAAGGCAAACGGTGCAAAGCTCGAGAGAGCGTGCGTTGCTGATCGTGCGACTGTGCAGGTGAACGCCGGCGTGAGCTTTAGGGCGTCGCGGCGCGTACACAGACAAGGTCCAGACCACGTGAACGTTCGTCACCAAACCTTGAGGGGTTGTTTTCTTGCAAAAATGCTTAACAACTTGTCTACCGGCCTTAACAAAAGCTCTAGCCAGTCTAACATACTATAATATCATTTTAAGGTTCCGTATGAAAAGATAAGCGGATTGAGAGATTCAAAGCTCCTATATCTGACTAGGAACGCGGTTTGTCCAGACTAGCCACTGACGCACTGGGGCAGAGATCAGTGGCACGAGAGGAATGAACCTTTGCATGGCGTGCAGACTTAAGGGCATTTTAGATATTTTCCATCACAGTTTGACACTGTTAGAGGTAAAAGTAGACGGAATGGCTTGGGAGGCAAAAGAGTTTAGCGTCATGGCATAGTGGTGCGCTTAAACTTTTTAGTGGCATGTAGGTAAGTGCTATCTTTTTTAATGGCATACAGGTAAAAGCCTCATTAATCTTTTCTAGGGCGTTATCAAATTCAACCCCTAAGTATTCTCCACATTGATTCTGAGAGTCGAATGCGTCTTGAATGGCTTGTCGATCTCTTTTGTAGTTAGCTCTTTGCTCTTGCCAATTCAATAGTACATCCATCTTGGTTGATAGTGCACACACCTCCTCTGAAACTTCTTCACTCTTATGACAAGTTTGGCTATTATATGTCTAACTTTGGTTTTCTACCATCTTGTCCATAAGACTTCTAGCCTTTCTAGGAGTGAGTGACATAAATGATCCTTCAGCAGTGGCATCAAGTTGTTCACGTAACTTTGGTATTAACCCATAATAAAATATTTGCATGAGTAACCATTCTTCCATTCCATGATGTGGGCAATCTGAGATATAATCTTGAAAACGTTCCCAAGCTTCTGGAATCGGTTCACCTTTCTGCTGAAAGAATTCTGATATCTTCCCTCGTAATGCATTGGTCTTGCCTACTGGGAAAAACTTTTCTAGGAAAGCTTTTGAACATCCTTCCCATGTCTTAATCTGATCTTTGATTTGATAGAACCACTGCTTCGCCTTCCGTTCCAATAAGAACGGAAACAAACTAAGTAGCACGACGTCTTGAGATATGTTCTTGATGTTGATGGTGCTACAAATTTCTAGAAAATTCCGCAAATGAGCATTAGCATCTTCATCCTTCTTTCCACTGAATGTGATAGCTTGCACCATGTTGATGAGGCTTGGTTTAAGTTCATAATCATGTTCTCCAATATTGAGGGTTGGTCCAATGCGAATGTTCTCAGTGCTTGGAGTAGAGAATTCACGCAGCTTCTTCTCAGCCATAGCTTCTCAACTGATGTCTAGCTTCTTTAGGGTCTTTGTTGCTCTTTATTGATGAGAGTTGATAGCACACAACCAAATCTACACTTACCCTTTATAAAATAATAACAAAGACAAACAAGGGTAAGCCAGCTAAAAGCAAAAGGTGTTGATCTACCTATAAGTATTTATGCCTATAGCCATATTACTCTTCCTTTTGAAAAATATTTTCTTTGAAAGATTGAATACCCCTAATGAAATTACCCTGGCAAATAAATATTGATTTCCTCGGTAACGGCGCCAGAAATGCTTGTTGACATTTCTAACATCACTTCACGTTAAGTTGTCATCCCTAACATGATGCCAAAAATGCTGGAAAATAATCTACACTTGTCTACCCTAAAATAATGCTATAGAATATATCCGCAAGCACACAGATAATCCCCCTATTGTAGCATTTCATCTGGTAAGATTTTCAAGTATCGTTGATTTGTTTTAAGCCAAAAGGAAAACTCATTTAATGCGTTGGATCTATCTAGAAGGGGATAGAAAGGAATTATGACTATGACTTTAAATGTGCAAATCTATAGTGATCAACCACGCTAGTGCTTTTAGCAGGGGTGAGTCAAGATAAACAATAAAGATAAAGATAAACATGAAATAAAAAGACTTTCCAGAGACAGATATTAAAGACTCAACTAATATGATTTGGTTAGACAGAAGATTCGGCTAAAGTAAAGAACTTCTAGATTATCCCTAAATAATAAGTCTACAGATCACACCAATATACACACTTTCATCTATAGCATAACCAACTCAGAATACAGCATAAGGAGCATCAACTAGGGAGGATATTGAGACATAAGTCACCTCCTTCGCGACCGCGCTCTACTAGCCTATATGCGAGGGGTGGAATACAGAGGACTCAATAGGCCTGTACGCCTACTGTCGGGAACCAAAATAAGGGCCCTCCAAACTATTAAGCCCAGTGAACGCAAAACCAGGCCACATAGTAGCAAAACACGGCCTACCAAAGGCCCAGCACACTACTCACCATCCCGTCCGAGCCTCCCCCGCCGGGGCCTCGGATGGGCACTAACATTCCGACCCGTCCGAGCCCTCCCCGCTGAGGCCTCGGACGGGCGCTAACTCTCCGCCTCGTCCAAGCCTCCCCCGTTGAGGCCTCGGACGAGCGCTAACGCTCCGCCTCACCCGACCCTTCCGTGCCTAGGCCTCGGACGGGGCGCGCCACGCTTCCCGGTCAAACCAGGCCTCTGACATGATGTATATCTGCCGCCCATCTTCCCACAGTACCCATCAGACTAACATTATCCCTTGGCGGGGATAAGAGCCGTCCCGTCACAACCATCACTCACGCTCATGATTACGTTAACCCTGACAGTGGAAGCCAGGCCTGCCACTGTGAGGCACTGTGTATCCGAACCCTATTGCCAGGTCAAGTCGCCGAGGCTTCAGGACGGTGGCCGCCACGCCAGGGGCCGTCATCCAGTATCATCCTCCGTACGGGAGTCAGGTCGGCCGGGACGTTGGTCAAACAATAGTACCTCCCGGGTTTTCTAAGCCCGAGATGGGCAGCGATAGCCCCGATGATGGCTCTCTCCTGTGCGAACTGCCCCGCATACGGCAGTGGGCTCCGAGGCCCTCCGAGCCTCGGAACTGGAGGAAGTCAAAGCTACAGCGCGCCGCAAGATTCAAATGCGTCTCCCCTGGCCTCTCCATCAAACTTCTATAGGGATAGCCATTCCTTCTGCCGCCAGGGCTGAGGACGCGACCCTCCATGGCCACGCATATGCTCTGCAGCAGGACAAGCTCCACAGTGCCGGCGCCCATCCCGGCGGACTCCGAGGCCTCGGATCAGGAGGGAGAGACGCTCACGGCCTCTTCCGCTCACACGACGACACATTATGTAAACACTGTTCACCCCTTGCAACTATAAAAGGGGAGGACCGGGCCCCTTCTCGGGCAGACGGACACAAGCAATCTTAAGCCCTCCCACACACACGATATTGGCACTCGTCACGAACGCTCACGAGACTTGGGACCAGCTCCCTCTCTCCAACCGCTTGTACTCCCCTACCTACAAGCACCTTGGTGCGGGATAATACTAGTTTTCCCTGTATTCTTCTTGCACACCTTCCAGGGTTGGGAACACGAACCACAAATTCACTAGTCGGTACTAGGACCGCCAGTTTTAGCACCGACAGTTGGCGCGCCAGGTAGGGCCCTGTGCGTGTTTTCGCCTTCCTTCCCGCCAAAACTCCGGAATGGCCAACCACCGTGACGAGACGTCTCCGAACGTCTCCGGCTCCCACTTTCCTCCAACACAGCCATTGGAGTTGGGCACCGTGATCCGGTTCGGGGATCTCGAGTTCGTGCCGCTGGGCACCCAGTACGACATGGAGCTCCTTCCGTCCAGGGCCCAGGAGTCTCCCGATGAGGCTCCCGCAGTGATCGCAGCCGGCCTTGAGGCGCCGTGGCGCACGAGCCCGCCGTACTCGGCAGGCGCGTCGCCGCTGCTAGGGGACTGGAGGAGGGATCGGCCACGTTGCATTTAGGCGGCATGGGCCGCCCCTAACGCCCGCGACCAGCCCCACCACCATCGCCGTTCGGCCTCACCAACGCCGCCTCCACGTACCGTCATTGGTCTCCACCCGGCTTGGGGGCCTATAAGGAACTCCACGGCCACCGGCTGCCCTACACCCAGGATTCGCACACATCTGCCCTGGCCACGTCCGACCCTGACCTAGAGGAGCACCAGACTAGGTGGGCAGGAGTGGACCATTCCGGGTCCCGCTACGTCCACGCAGTCCAACGCTACCTGGAGGCCACGGAGTCCCGGGGGCTATTGTCGATGCATGCATATGCCTTTGGCTACCCCGACTCAGACTCACCGGACGACATGTACGACCCGACCCATGAGTGCTTCCACGTAGAGATCGGTGATCACGGCAGCGGCGGTGACGGCAACGACGACGGCGACCAGGATCGCAACCCGTGCACGCCCCGCAAGGCCGGCGCCCGGTAGGCACAACGCCTCGGGACCCAGCGCGTCCCGGCCCGCGGGCCAGGAGCAGCGAACTCTGCCGCGCATGGGTCCCCCCGAGAGCCGGCGACCCAGCTAACCCCCGGGGGCCTCGGCGCCCCACCACCGAGCAAATCCGGGAGCTCGGGGGATAAGCTTGAGCATGACCGTCTTCTGCTACGGCAGAAGATAGAGGCGCTGGCGTGAGCGCCACGCGGCTCGCAACCCGAGCCCCGCCCGCCCGACAACGCCGCCCGTGACGTCAACCGGAGGATCGTCAACGACGAAGGAGGGAACGCCCCCATCTTCCAGCGTGCGAAGTCGAGCGTCGCAGCGGCGGCCCTTCTCCTCCGAGCGATGCGAGCCATCCACCCCAGAGGGGCGACGGATCCGAGATGAGATGCGGGGCTACATCGAAATCGCTGCTGTCCAACAGGCCGAAAGCTCGGCCTCCCGGCATCGGGCACAGAGGGACGAGGAGGAAGAGGTACTCCCTCGCCGCGAACGAGAAGCCTCAGTCCATCAAGATCTGTCACGGAGGCCAGTCCGTGAGCGCATCCAGGACAACTGCGGCAGCCTTGACGATGGCGACGCATGCAACGTCATCAACAACGCCGCGAGAGAAGCCGAAACACGGGACGGGCGCGACCGCCACCGCCGAGGCGGCGAGCACGCGGCGGCGACAAGGGCGTGATGATGCCGATCCCCCGGGGCCCGTGCCTTCAACCGGGAGATCCACAACGCCCGGTTTCCTTTCCGGTTCCGCCAGCCGGCCAACCTCACCAAGTACTCGGGAGAAACAAACCCCGAGGTGTGGCTCAACGACTACCGCCTGGCGTGCCAGCTGGGCGGCGCGGACGACGACAGGCTCATCATCCGCAACCTTCCACTTCACCTGGGTGACTCGGCGCGATCTTGGCTAGAGCATCTTCCCGCCCACACGATCCGCGACTGGTCCGATCTGGTCAAGGTTTTCATAGGGAACTTCCAGGGCACATACGTGCGCCCTGGGAACTCGTGGGACCTCCGCAGCTGCCGCCAGAAGTCCGACGAGTCGTTGCGGGATTTCATCCGGCGCTTCTCGAAGAAGTGCACCGAGCTGCCCAACGTCGCCGGCACTGCCATCATCAGCGCGTTCCTTGATGGTACCACCTGCAAGGAACTCGTCCATGAGCTGGGCCAGAGGATGCCAACCACCGCCAACGACCTGTTCGAGGTGGCAACCAACTTCGCCTCCGGCGAGGAGGCGGTGGGAGCGATCTTTCGCAATGGCAACGATAAAGGAAAGCGGAAGGAAGGCGATGCCGAGGGGGACGCATCTCGCAACCCCAAGAAGAGCAAAAAGAACAGGCGCAGGGGGAAGAAGGGCAAAAAGGAGGAGGACTCCGAGGACGACATTGTCGCCGCGACCGACCGCAAGGCCCCCCGAGGCCCCCCGGGGCCCGGGGCCTTCGACGACATGCTCAAGAAGCCCTGTCCTTTCCACAAGTTCCCCGTCAAGCACACCATGGGGGAGTGTGACTTGGCGTGCCATTTCTACCTGAAGCTACCCTCGCCCGAGGACAAGAAGAAAAGGGAGGAGAAGGACAAAGGCGACGAGTTCCCCGAGATTGTAACACATCCAGTGTTACGTTAATCCAAACCTGCCATGTCATCATCATCATTGCATAAGCATTCATGATTAGAGAACCTTAATGCAAATGACAAAAATGAGTTTACAATTCTAGGGTTTGTTTGAGCTCTTCTATATCATATGTGTATGTGTTTACCATTTAAATTCCACTCACATGTTTAATTTGGTTTATAAAAATAATCAACTAAAAGCAACCTTGGTGTGTACAAGTGCTTGGCTAACTCTAACTTACACCCCAAAGATATTTTATAAGTCAAATGAGGTGCAAGGAAGAATCAAATTTGAAATTGTAATTCAAATCCCAAACCCTAGCTCAAGTGGCTAAGTGTTGGAATTTGAATTTCACTTTCAATTTTGAGGAGCTAACCATAATTAGTTTTGTTAATAAAAGTTACCAAACTTTGGCACCATTTCAAAGTATGAACTTTGTACTTTGAAAATGTGTCATTGGTTGGGTTGGAAAAAGTACCACAACATCATTAATTAATTGTCCAAAGATTCAATTTGAAAATCCTTTTCAAAAGCTTGAAATTCAAAGTGAAACTGCCCCTTTTCAATTTCATCTCAAAATATTCAAAATTTGGGAAAACTCCAAAAATATAGTTTGTACATCTCTTTGAGCTCTACAACTTTGGTATATAAACTTTTTCAAGTTTTTGAATAAGATTTGAAGTAATTTCAAAAGTTCTCCAAAGTGGGAAATGTCCCTTTTTGACTTTTTAAACTCAAATTCAAAATCTATTCAGTTTCATGAAAAATTCTCTAAATGAAAGTTGTAGATCTTGAGAAATGGAACAACTTTTATTTTGGGAGATTTTCATCTTTTATTCAAAATTTAAAAGTAATTTTGAAATCCCAAAGGTTAGGGTTTGTCCCCTTTTCAAATTTGAAATTTAAATTCAAAAACCAGTTTGAGTCTGACAAAACTTCTTAAATGAAAATTGTAGAGCATGAAAAGCTACACAATTGATATTTTGGGAGTTTTTCCTATTCAGTTCAATTTTTGGGTTTAATTTGGAAAAAAAAAAAGAGAGGTGTGTCTACGTGCTGCACGGTGATCAACGGGGGGTGCCACCCGCATGGCGCCCATGCCGGCCGGCTGGCCGATCGCCGCCGTGGCCGTTCGTGGCCCTTCCCGCGTTTCACGTGCCCCCCAGCCAGCTCAACTCCATCGCGAAGGAGCTCTTCACCACGTCGACCACTCCTTTGCCTATAAAAGTTGCCGTCGTCGGCGTATTCTCCTTTTTCTTCTTCCCGGCTCACACCGTCGACCACCGTCACTCCTCTGTCAAATTCCGCAACACGCTCATCCATCGATTCCAATAGCTTGCACACAACTTCGCAGCTCCCTGTGTTATGCTCTACACCAGAAAAATGCTAACTCTGGTTTTCCAATAAAATTTAGTTGTGCTATAAATTGCTCTTTTAATTAATAAATGCCACTTCCATGATTTTTAATAATTAAAATATAAGTCCAAAAATCAAGAATTTTGTTTTGTGTGCTAATTAGATGATGATGATCTCAATTATGAAGTTTGATCATGTTTTGACTAATTCTTGTATTATGCTTAATTAATACCTTGTTTAATGAATGTTTAATTAATTAATCCTTTAACTAATTAGGGTGTAATTAATCTCCAATTAGCAAGTTAATTAGTGGCTTTCGACAACTGTAAAATGGTTAATAAATTAGTAATTAACCTTAATCACTATTAGAGTTGCTTGATTTTGGGATTGAGTGATGACCCTAGGTCATTAACCCTAATGACCTTCGGCATTTCATGTTGATTGTGTGTCGTTAGTCCGTCGTCGTCGACGCTAGTTATACTTCCATAATGCGATGTTACCGTGAAGGAAAGTTGTACTCAAGATAGACTAGTTGTCGTTGCATCATTATCGCATGCTCTTTTATTTCTTGCATTGTAATCATGCATATCCGTCGTGTAGTAGTTTCGGACTCGAGGAAGGAGTTGATCCAACTCCTGTTCTTGAAGAAGGTGATCCTCGTGAGGAGGTGGGATCAGATCTTGGTACTTGTGTAGTGGAACCTCACTTTGTCGAGCCCCAAGGCAAGCCCCGGATGCATTTAAACAATTCCTTGTATTTCGAAAAGCTTTATATTTTATGTTCCTGAGATGATGCATTAGATGTTAGGAGTTGTGTGATATCCTACTTTGATGCATTTACCGTACCTTGATATATTACCCTGGATACCTGCTTTGATTTTGAAATGCTTAGTATACGCTTAGTCTTGCTACTAGTGTAGGGATTTGAGAAACTATTTTCAAAAGTGTGACAACAATACCCTCTGAAGAGAAGTTACGAAAACCTGATGTTGCTTGTCGTTTATCCTTGTTCCGGCGGGGTCAAGGATACACTACAAGAGCATGATGATGAGTAAATCGAGACGCCGGTGGAGTGACTTGCATCAGGATGGGCTAGTGCCCTGCTGTAGTGTCGTCCACTTGTGTCGGTTAAGGACTGTCCGTTGTGGTGATCCTGTGGTCAAGAAGGTTATTGGATAGTACTAGTCGCATGCTAATGGCGGTAAGCTCCCTTGTACCATCCGTGATGAGGACGGACACCGGGACGGGAAGTAGCGGGTACCCACACTACGAGCGCACCGTCGACGTACAGATGGCGTAGGGAGATGGTGTACCGTGCTCTCGTAGCTAGGACCCGTTCTTGCAGGGAGAAATACAAGCGTGAGTTGATGTATGTAAGATGTTGGTCCTGCATACATCGTGTGGCTAGGAAGCCCCAGCTGGGTATATAAAGCGATTCAAATCGTCGTTGCTCCACGATATGGGAGACTTGACCAAGCGTCAGCATCGTAGTAATGATGGAAGTTGATGAGATTGAGAAGTTTTGAATCCGTTACATGGTTGACAAGTGATTGTTGTAGTAAAGTAAGGACTGGCTTAGTCTCTTTTTGCAAAAATGTCATTTGATCTTGCTAAAGCCTTACCTTGATTCCTATTAGCCAGCATTCCTGAGTCTTCTCCCCAATTTTTGGTCGGATAAGTCTTGCGGAGTACGTTTTGTAGTCAGGGTTTGTTAAACCCCTGTTACAGGTGAACCGTGTGAACAAGTGTGCTACGGCCCTTGTTGCATAACGGTGATCGAGGAAGAGTCTACTGAGGAATAGATTGTGTGGCCTCTGGGCAGGGCACTTTTGTTGAGTGGTTTGTAATAAAGTTATATAATGATACTTCCACTGTGTTGTAATAATGTCACTCCAGTTTGTATAAATTTTACAAAAAGTTTGTAAATTAAGTTATTGTAAGTCTTCCGCTACTCTGGTATTTGTGTATGAAAACTGTTGTAATCTTTGTGATGTCTCTCGTAAGTATCGATCCTGGAGGAATCGTGGGTTTATCGGGATCCACCCGACGGAACATTCTAGGTTATGTGGTGTAAGCATGGACGACAGAAGTCTTAGGGACAATGTCAGGTGCTTGTGGGCCATATAATTTAGAAGGTTATGCCACAGAGATCCACGACGTCTTCATGGTCATCGGGGGACTACCGGCGAACCTCACCCCACGCCAGATCAAGCGCGGCGCCATGAGGTTTTCTCGGTGCATCCCGCCACCCACAGTACTGCCGTGGTCGCCCGACGCCATCACCTTCAACATCGACGACCATCCGCTCGTGCCAAACCGAGGCGGTACCGCTCGTCGTCGACCCCAGCATCGGCAACGTGCGGCTCACCAAGGTGTTGATGGACGGTGGCAGCGCCCTCAACATCCTCTACTCCGAGACCCTCAGCCTGCTAGGGATCGAGCGGTCGCAACTTCGACCCAGCAGCTCCCCCTTCCAGGGCATAGTGCCAGGCAAGCGTGCCTAGCCCCTCGGGTAGATTGACCTTCTGGTCTTCTTCAGGACGCCATCGAACTTTCGCAAGGAGGTCATCACCTTTGACGTGGTCGACTTCAGAGGAGCCTATCATGGTATCCTCGGACGTCCCGCGTACGCAAAGTTCATGGCCGTCGCCAATTACACCTACCTCCTGCTCAAGATGCCGGGCCCAAATGGCGTCATCACCGTCGGCTCCTCCTACGAGCACGCGTTCAACTGCGACGTCGAGGCGATCGAGCACGCCAAGGCCATAGCGGTGTCCGAGGCGCTCGACGCCAAGCGCCACGCCGGCACCTTTGAGCCATCCGACGGAGCGAAGGAGGTCCCGCTGGATCCCGCTTCTCCATCCGGCAGGGCGGTGAAGATCTGCGCCTCCCTCGACCCCAAATAGGAAGTTGTGCTCATCGACATTCTCCGCGCGAACATCGACATCTTCGCGTGGAGTCCCTCGGACATGTCAGGCGTTTCGAGGGATGTCATCGAGCACTCCCTTGATATCAAGGCCGGTTCCAAGCCGGTGAAGCAGCGTCTGCGCCGATTCGACGAGGAGAAGCGCAGAGCCATCGGCGAGGAGGTGAACAAGCTCTTGACGGCCGGATTCATCAAGGAAGTGTTCCATCCCGAGTGGTTATCTAATCCTGTACTGGTTAGGAAGAAAAGTGGGAAGTGGAGGATGTGTGTAGACTACACTAGCTTAAATAAAGCATGTCCAAAATTTCTCTTTCCTCTACCACGTATCGATCAGATAGTCGACTCCACTTCAGGGTGTGAACTCTTATCCTTCCTTGATGCCTACTCCAGCTATCACCAGATCAAGATGAAGGAGTCCGACCAGCTCGCAACTTCCTTCATCACCCCTTTTGGCATGTACTGCTACATGATGATGCCCTTCGGACTCAGAAACGCCGGAGCAACGTACCAACGGTGCATGCTCGGCGTCTTTGGGGATCACATTGGGGAAACCGTGGAGGCCTACGTAGACGACATAGTAGTCAAGACCAAGAAGGCCGATGACCTCATCACCGACCTTGAGGTTGCCTTCCGGTGTCTCAAGGCGAAGAGTGTCAAACTCAATCCTAAGAAGTGCGTCTTCGGGGTCCCCCGAGGCATGCTCTTAGGATTCATCGTCTCCAAGCATGGCATCGAGCCCAACCCGGAGAAGGTGACCGCGGTGACCAGTATGGGGCCGATAAAGGATCTGAAGGGTGTGCAACGAGTCATGGGCTGCCTTGCGGCTCTTAACCGCTTTATCTCACGCCTCGGCGAGAAAGGTTTGCCCCTGTACCGCCTCCTGAGGAAGACGAAGCACTTCTCCTGGACCGCCGAGGCCTAGGAAGCTCTAGACAAGCTCAAAGCTGCCCTTACCAGCGCTCCAATACTGGTCCCCCCATCAGAAGGTGAGCCCCTTCTCTTGTACGTGGCTGCGACAACCCAAGTGGTTAGCGCGGCCATTGTGGTTGAGAGACAGGAAGAAGGCCAGGCCCTGCCAGTCCAGAGGCCAGTTTACTTCATCAGCGAAGTGCTATCCGAGACCAAGGTTCGCTACCCGCAGATCCAGAAGCTGCTCTACGCCGTGATCCTGACTCGGCGCAAGCTCCGACACTACTTTGACGCCCACCCAGTCACGGTGGTCTCCTCCTTCCCATTGGGGGAGATTCTCCAGAACCGGGAAGTTTCAGGACGGGTTGCAAAGTGGTCCATCGAGCTCATGGGGGAGACTCTCTCCTACGCGCTGAGGAAGGCCATCAAGTCTCAAGTATTGGCTGACTTCCTCGTGGAATGGACCGACACCCAGCTACCGCCGCCTCGGATCCAGGCAGAGTGCTGGACCGTGTACTTCGACGAGTCCCTGATGAAGACCGGCGCCGGCGCCGGCCTCCTCTTCGTCTCACCCCTCAGGGTACACATGCGGTACGTAATTCGACTCCATTTCCCCGCTTCGAACAACATGGCAGAATACGAGGGCCTCCTCAATGGATTGAAGATCGCCACCGAGCTCGGCGTCAAGCGCCTCGACGTCCGAGGCGACTCGCAGCTCGTCATCGACCAGGTCATGAAGGACTCGAGCTGCCACGACCCAAAGATGGATGCGTACTGCAAGGCCGTGCGCGCCCTGGAGGACAAATTCGACAGCCTCGAGCTCAACCACATCGCCCGGAAGGTACAATGAGGCTGCCGACGAAGCTCGCCAAGATTGCGGCGGGAGGACCCCTGTCCCCCCGGGACGTCTTCACCAAAGACCTTGCAGCCCCCTCCGTCGAAGCCGAAGGCCAAGGCGGAGTGGCGGACAATAGGGCCGAGCCCCCCTCGGGGGCTACGGCCCCATCCGAGGCCGAGGCTACCTCGACGGACGACGTCGAGGTCATGGAGCTTGACGAGGAGGGCCCCAAAGCCGACCCCGAACAAGATTGGAGGAAGCCGTACCTTGATTGGATCGTCCGAGGGGTCCTCCCCGAAGACTTCAACCGAGGCCGACGATCGCGAGGAGAGCCAAGTCCTTCGTCGTGGGTCGGGATGAGCTTTACAAGCGAAGCCCCTGAGTCCCTGCAACGGTGCATCTCCACCAAGGAAGGGCTGAAGCTAGTCCACAAGATCCACGCCGGCGTCTGCGGCCATCACGCGGCGCCACGTTCCCCCGTCGGCGGCGCATTCCGGCAAGGCTTCTATCTTGGCCAACCGCAGCGCCGACGCCACCCACGTGGTGTGTACCTACGAGGGCTGCCAGTACTACGCTCGCCAGACGCACCTGCCGGCCCAGGCGCTCCAGACTATCCCTATCACCTGGCCGTTCGCCGTGTGGGGACTCGACCTCATCGGACCTCTCAAGAAGGCGCCCGGGGGCTTCACCCACCTGCTGGTCGCCATCGATAAATTCTCCAAGCGGATTGAGGCACGCCCCGTCACCAACATCCGATCCGAGCAAGCGGTGCTGTTCTTCACCGACATCATCCATCGCTTCAGGGTCCCAAACTCCATCATCACCGACCATGGCACCCAGTTCACGGGGAAGAAGTTCTGAGACTTCTGCGACGGGCACCAGATACGCATCGTCTGGTCCGCTGTCGCCCATCCCCAGACGAATGGGCAGGTAGAACGTGCCAATGGTATGATTTTGTAGGGACTCAAGCTTTGGATCTTCAACAAGCTCGATAAGTTCGGCAAAAGGTGGCTCGAGGAGCTCCCCTCGGTCCTTTGGAGCCTCAGGACAATGACTAGCCGGGCCACGGGGTTCATGCCCTTCTTCCTGGTGTACGGCGCCGAGGCTATTCTCCCCACCGACTTGGAGTTCGGCTCTCCGAGGCTCAAGGCCTACGACGAACGGCGTAACCAGACGGCTCGGGAGGATTCGCTGGACACGCTCGAGGAAGCAAGGGATGCTGCCTTTCTGCACTCAGCCAGATACTAGCAGTCCCTCCGACGCTACCACGACCGACGCGTCCGAGTCCGAGAGCTCAAGGAAGGTGCTTGGTGCTACGTCTCTGCCAGGACAACCGAGGCCGCCACAAGCTCACGCCGCCATGGGAGGGCCCCTACATCATTGCCGAAGTCCTCAAGCCGGGCACCTACAAGCTCGCCGACGAGGACGGCCAAATCCTCAACAACGCTTGGAACATCCAACAGCTACGTCGCTTCTACCCTTAAAGCTTCCAAGCCTTGTACATACTTTTGTACCTTACACCTTTCCCGGAAAAATGAAAACAAAACACTTGTTCATCTTTCCGTGGGAAGAATCCGAGGCCCTCGGGGGCTAAGGACTTCAATCACAGAGCGAGGCTCGGTTTTGACTAACCAAAACCGAGCCTCCCTCGAGGGCTAGAAAGGGGGAACCCTCTCCTGAAAGGCACCGCAAAGATACTTCTCGCTTCTATCAAACGTTTGCCCATAAATTTTCGTGTCCACGGTCTCGAACACTAACTAAGGGAAGCCATTCCAAGGCTAGGGCCGGCTGAGTCATAAAGCCTCCTATGTCCGCGCGCTACGGAGCCTCCACTCACCACCCTCAGCCAAGGAATGACTTCGGGCACTGCGAGAGGGTTGTTCTAAAGGACAGGGTCGGCAGAGCCGCGAGGCCACCTACGCCCGTGCGCTACGGTACCTCCACTCGCTACCCTCGACTAACAAACGGCCTCTAAATTCAAAATAATCTCGCAAGACCCTAACCTAAGTGTGAATCGAGATCAAAAATGCACGAAAAGCAGGCAAAAAACGATCGCAAAGAACAAAGCCACGATGGGCCATTAGCACAAGTATCCTCAAAAGAAATTAATAAAGTTTTTACACGGGCACTCTGGCCCAAGCTGCAGGACCTATTATGGGGCGTCCGGCCCCCCGGCGCCTTGAGCAACAGCGTCCGTGGCCTCGGCAGTATCAGCCTCAACCGCGGGAGTAGGGACGACAGCTGGCGTAAAAATCTGGACCAGTGCAGAGGGGGCCCCGGTTCCCTCAACCTTCTAGACTAGCTCTACGAACACTTCGCTCTCGCGGCCTTCCTCTTCCTCCAAGACAACGACCCCCTTAGAAATCCAAGGAAGATCGAGCTCGTAGTGGGAAGTGGCCAGCGCAAGCGTGTGTGACACGCCGATCCGGAGGGCATCCAGGGCGCGCGCCTCCACCCGCCTGGGCAGCCCGGTGAGCCGCCCCAGGGGATCGCTCCCACCAGCCTCACCAGCCTCTACCTCGGTGCAGACGGCCACCACCTTCTGCGTCAAGGTGTCGAGCTCGCCTTGCGCCGAGTTGTAGGCCGTCTGTGACGCGACGAGGGCCGCCTCCAGCTCCGACACCCTCCTCTTCAGGCATGCGATAAGCCTAAGAGTCAAACTCCAAGGAGAGATAGCAATGGTATGGCAGATAGGCACGACGCTTACCTTCCTGCTGGCTGAGAAGGGCCTCGTTCACGGCAACCCCCTACAGAAGCTCGGCCTGCATCATGGCGTTGTCATCGTCGAGGAACTGGAGATCGGTCTCCGCGGTCACCAGCCTCTCGGACAAGGCCTGGATGGAGTCGGCCGAGCGGTTGACTTCGGCCCACATAACCTCCCTCCCGGCCCAGTACCGGTTGAGGTCCGACACGTGCTTCGCCACAATCTGTTTCAAAAGAGTGGTTTCCTCGCGCGCCGTTGAAGCCTCGGCCCTCAAGTCTGAGACAAGGAGACGGAGCTTCTCAATCTCCTGGTCCTTGGCCGACAGAGAGGTCTTCGGCTGAACCACAAGGTCCTTCTGGTGGTTGAGCTCGTTGGTAAGGCCAGCCGACGCCCGGATGAACTCTGATTTCGTCCGGGACACTTGCGCCGACTCTGCGATAACCAGACCCGGTTGCTCAACCGTCAAGAGAAAGCTCTCAGCGAGAGAGAACCACGGGGGGGTCGGTTTACCTTCAGTGCATCGAGGAGCTCCTTGGTCAGGACCGACGAGAGAGTACGAATCGACCTCTCAGACAGCTCCTGGCACATCCAAGCCTGCTTCCACAGCTCCCCTTCCATGGCGTCGTCCAGCACAAAGGCGGCCGCTTATCGAGTCGGGCGCTCCCTCCAGGGACCAGCCGCGGTGGGGCCCTCGTGAGCTCACTTTGGAGCGGCGGCCTCTGTCCCAAGCGGGCCCTCATTCATGACGGGCACCTCGGCCGGCCGCTCCCCGGCCATGGCGACGCCTCGACCAGCAACCTTCCCGGCTCGCGCCGGGAGGAGGACGCGTCCTCGGCAAAGCACCTCCTTCCCCGTGCCTCTGTGGCCTCCTCCCGGGGAGGCAATCTCCACCCCGCGTCGCCATGACTTGGGGCGGGGGGGGGGCGGCGCTTTGTTCGCCATGGCCACGTCCGTCGTGGCCGCGTCGTGGCGACCTCCGTGGCGGATGTCTTCGCCACATCCTCGTCCACGACTTGAGGCGGGGGTGGGGCGGCGCTGTCCCGCCATGGCGCGTCCACTGCGACCACGTCTGCGGCGACCTCCGCGGCGGGCGTCTTCGTCGCGTCCTCATCACCGGCCAAGGGCGTCTCCTCGGCCGGCGGCACCTCGATCGTGCCTCTGTCCTTTGCGGGCTGTGCCACCGCCTGCAGGGGCAACCCCAAGACTCGCGCTCGCCACCGACTTTAGCCGCTTAGTCGCGGTAAGCGGGGTGGGGCTGGGCCGGCCTTACGCTTCAGGCTGCAAGAACAAGACGGGGAGCATCAGAGGAAAAGAAGAAAGAAAAACAACTACTAAAGACAGAGCTCACGGCCAAACAACACTTACCCCGGCAACTTGATCCATATGCCCGACGAAGCCGCACTCGCAGGAAGGGGCCTCGGGCGCTCCGCCGTCCTCACCTCTCCATCGGGTGTCCGGCCCTCACCCTCGGGCCTCCTCTCCACCGCCTCGGGTTGCTCAGGGGCGGAGTTGGTTGCCGCTCGGAGTCACCGGCGCGGGTTGGCCTCGGAGGGGGGCGCCTCCTCCGCCGGAGCTGCACCCTCGGCCGTCCACGCGTCCCCTCCGCTCGGACGGGGGTAGCCTCGGTGGCACTCTTCCCCGTGGCGTTCCGCCTCCACCTCGGGGGGGGACGTCGTGGCCTCGGCCTCACCATGCAGCCTCGGCTCGGGAGGCCGAGGCCGAGCACTGCTCGCCCATGGCTCCTCCGCCATGTGCGCACGATCCGCACCGCCCGAGAAGGTTGGCGGTGCGGCGCCTCCTCAGGGGGATCCAGCCCCAAGTAGCGGCTGAGGTCGTCATCGTACCACCTCTCCTCGCGTCGTCATCACCATCGTCGTCCGTGTCGATGGTGTCCGACGGCGTCTCCTCTCGCGGGAGGCCCTCCTGCTCTTGGCGGCACCGGCGCCTCCCCAGCTCCTCCTTTTCCCGCTGCTTGCGGACATTCCGCTCCCTCTGGCTTTCCTTCTCCTTCCTCCTCGCCTTCGAGTGGGCCCGGTTTGCCTCCTTCTCTGTGGCGATAGGCGGCTTGGACGCCGCCCGGCTTTCCAGAAAGCCCCTCAGAGCAGCAGGGTAAAGGTCGAAAAAAGGAGACAGAGGGCAAGCCTAGAACGCAGGCACAACACTTACCTAGGGAATGTACCCCTTCTCGGGCCGCATCGTCACCTTATACATCACGGCGAGGTCCGCGTCACCGCCACCCGTCCGCTCGAGGATCTCGTTATGGTCAAGATCTCCGGGCGCCATCCGGTGCCCTCCACCGGTGCCGTCCTTCATGTCATACAGGAATACCGTCTTGACATGAGGGGGCAGCACCCGCCGTTGGTGAAAGAGGGCGTCACTCCCGATCGTCCAACCCCGCCCGGGTCAGACGCGCCAAGGCAGAGAACACCTTCCTCAGCGGCGTCACCTTCCCCGCAATCAGCTCCGCCTTCCACGACGGTAGCTCCGCGTCGAACCACTTCCCGATATACCTTAGCAGATGGCCATGGTCGTTCCGGAGGTAGAACCACTTCGCGTGCCAGCCACGATTGGAAGACGAGAGCTTCACCGGGATGTAGGCATCCCGGGCGTGGGCTCATAGCTGCAACGTGCAGCTCCCGGCTCGGATAGCTAGCCTCAAAGAAGTAGAGCCAAAGGTCCCAGTGGGCCTCGACTCAAGAAACCCCTCACACAGGCGGCGAACACCGCCGCCTGTGTGATCGAGATGGGGCGAGATTGTGCAGCTCGGGCCGTAATACTCAGGGGCGCCGGAGGGAACCGACCCCCGGCATCCCGAACCCGCGCTCATGGAATGCCGTGAAACTCACGGCGTATCCCGCCGGCGGCATCCGGAAGGCTGGTGCTCGGGCGGCGGCACGATCCCTCCGGCCACGGATGTCGGGGCGAACCACGGAGAAGGCCCTTCTCCGCCCGGCGTCGCCCGGCTCGGCCTCCGTGACCACCACGACTCCCGGTCCTCCGTGCGGCGATCTCGACCCTCGGCGCCATCGGGACGGCAGGCTGGATTGAGCGGCTGCGCAGCAAGGTTGTCTCTCCTCTCACTTCTTCCTTCGCTCTCGGCGCTCGAACAAAGTCTCGTCAACGGCGAGGCGGGGGGCAGACAATGGCTGGGAAGCAGAAGAAAGACCGGCGGCCGCCGTGCCTAGGTATTTATGCCGGTAAAACCCTAACCCGTTCACCTACCCAGCATTTAATGCGTATCTCCCTACTCGATTACATTCCACACGGGCCCAGGCGCCCGCGCACGGGCGGCCACGGCCACATGGGGTAAAGAAAATACACGCACGTTGCGGGGATAATCCCCCACGGGAGATCGGCTCACGGGCCGAGGGCCTCGACGCCGCAGCGTGTCCACGATGGCGACGCAGCGGCGCGCGCCACCATCACGTCTCGTATGGGACCCACGAACGCAGCGGCTAGCGGCGCCAACCGCCTTTGGGCGTGGGGGCCGCCACTTCTCCCGCGCAAGCGGCGCCACGGCGTCGGACGCTACGAGAGAAAGCGCCTCAAAAGCGCACCCCGTCCCAGCGTGGGGATAAACCATGGGCTTCCCCGTGAAGGAGCACAGGCGGCGGACCATTCTGATCCCGAGAGGTTCGGAGGCTGGCCCACCGGTGGGTTCGGCAGCCACCTCGAGGCCACCGAGTCGGGGGCGGCTCGGACGGTCTCATATCTGACCTAGCCCCGCACAAGCGGGGACCGTCCCATGCCGTGTCCGAGGCCAGCGAGGCAGTCTGAGTAGGGGGATCCCGCATGGGAGTGCACCGAACCCTCGGGACCTGGCGGACGGGACCTGGGCCCCGTCTCAGACACGCCTTGCAGGCTCTAATGGAAAGCGCCTCCGGGCCCAGCCAACCCCTAGCGAACGGGGCACAGGCATTCCACTTGGACTGACCCGTTAATAGCTCGCCGGATCTAGCAATGTTTGACACCTGTCAACGACGGCATGGTGAGATCCACCCTCCTCCCTGCGGAAGGGATGCAGAGGCACGGACAAAACTAACGACCAAGTACCGCTCAGCCGTCCCACACCAGAACGGGGCTCGGGGGCTTCCCCGGCACAGGGGCTGAGGTTGGGAAACGTCAACTAACTCACTCGCCAAACCCTTGGACGAGCCGACGGGCCTGGGGGCTCGGCAAACGGTAAGGACACCCCAAATCAGAACACACATGAGTCCTCGGAGGAGCGCCCACACTCCACCGAGGCCTCGAGGGCTACACCCGGCGGGTGCGCTCGCGCGCCCCCGCCGGAGAACGTGACCTCCGGGGCAAACAAGCACCTTCATCAAACGTGCATAAGCCCTCGGAGGGATGCTCACATTCCTCCGAGGCCTCGGGGGCTACACCCCAGCATGGGATGCCAGCGCACCCGGCGTAGGAAAAGCCTTAAACATCTAACAACGTGCGGACGGGAACCTAGCTCAAGGCCACAACCTCCCGAGCAGTGTACTCACTCCTTCGAGAAGGTTCGGGGGCTCTTGTCGGGAACAAAATAAGGGCCCTCAAACTATTAGGCCCAACGAGCATAAAACCAGGCCACACAGTAGTAAAAACACGGCCTGCCAAAGGCCCGGCACACTACTCACCATCCCGTCCGAGCCTCCCCCGGGGGGGGCCTCGGGACGGGCACTATTCCGACCCGTCCAGAGCCCTCCCCGCCGAGGCCTCGGGCCGGGCGCTAACTCTCCGCCTCGTCCAAGCCTCCCCGTTGAGGCCTCGGGACGAGCGCTAACCTCCGCCTCCCCGACCCTTCACACGGGACGCCTCAAACGGCGCCCACCTTCCGTCCCCGCCGGGCCCCGTGCCTAGGCCTCGGGGCGGGCGCGCCACGCTTCTCGGTCAAACCAGGCCTCTGACTTGACGTATATCTGCCGCCCGCCTTCCCACAGTACCCATCAGACTGACGTTATCCCTTGGCAGGGGATAAGAGCCATCCCGTCACAACCATCACTGCGCGCTCATGATTTCGTTAACCCTCACGGTGGAAGCCAGGCCTGCCCTTTGTGAGGCCTTGTGTATCCTAACCCTATTGCCAGGTCAAGTCACCGAGGCTTCAGGACGGTGGCCGCCACGCCAGGGGCCGTCATCCAGTATCATCCTCCGTACGGGAGTCAGGTCGGCCGGGACGCTGGTCAAACAATAGTACCTCCCGGGTTTTCTAAGCCCGGGATGGGCAGCGATAGCCCCGATGACGGCTCTCTCCTGTGCCAACTGCCCCGCGTACGGCGGTGGGCTCGAGGCCCCTCCGAGCCTTAGAACCGGAGGAAGTCAAAGCTTCTGATGCGCCGCAAGATTCAGATCGTCTCCCCGGCCTCTCCGTCAAACTTCTACGGGGACAGCCATTCCTTATGCCGCTAGGGCTGAGGACGCGACCCTCCATGGCCACGCACATGCTCTGCAGCAGGACAAGCTCCACAGTGCCGGCGCCCATCCCAACGGACTCCGAGGCCTCCGATCAGGAGGGAGAGACGCTCACGGCCTCTTCCGCTCACACGACGACACATTATGTAAACACTGTTCACCCCTTGCGACTATAAAAGGGGAGGACCGGGCCCCTTCTCGGGCAGATGGACACAAGCAATCTTAAGCCCTCCCACACACACGATATTGGCACTCGCCACGAACGCTCACGAGACTTGGGACCAGCTCCCTCTCTCCAACCGCTTGCACTCCCCTACCTACAAGCACCTTGGTGCGGGATAATACTAGTTTTCCCTGTATTCTTCTTGCACACCTTCCGGGGTTGGGAACACGCACCACAAATTCACTAGTCGGTACTAGGACCGCCAGTTTTAGCACCGACACCTACGATCTACCACACTACCCGGCACATCAGGATGCAATCGTAGGTATATATGATATCTAAGCACCACGCTTACATAATACATACCACCTAACCCACTCGAGTATTGAGTTAGACGCTTTACGAACATATGACTATAATCATCACCAATCATAACTATATCAAGAATGCAACTAGAGTAGACTAAGAACTTAATAAGTAGCAATATAATAATTAAGCACAAAGTCATAAACAAGATACAAATTACCAATCTCTTGACTACAGATCGGAAGCTCCGAGCGAAGCGCCCAACTCTACTTGAACCTTGCTAGCTAAACCTAATCTAGAACTTGATGAACTGGAGCTCTAATTCTACTCTCTGGAAACCCTAGCTTCTAATCTAATCTTGACAAATGAATCGAGGCAAAAACCTTAATTGATCCCGGGGGGGTGCAGGCACATATTTATAGCCCGGTGGAGGAAACGATGGCCGTTCGATCAAACCGACTTCACGTAGGGCCAAGATTGATCCTCAAAGGCGGTGGAGGAATACTCCAGAAGCTTGTGGAAGGCCGTGGAAGGGGGAGGCCGGCTGGCCTGGCCAGTGGGGCCGGCCGGCCCCACCCAGTGGGCTCCGCTTCTCCGCTTCGTTTTGGTGTCTTCTGGATCCTTCCTGAGTCCGATGATGATATTTTCCGTCGTGGTTAAGTTTTGTGTAAATCTTGCAATTAAATCCTCCAATTTCTCTTTTTTGGAATAATCCTGCAGAAAATGTGAAATCACCAAAACTCATGGAAATTGTTAGTTAAAACCCTTATGTTTTCTAGTGGTGATCTCCTTTATGCATTTAGTCGACGGTTAAAAGTGGTCGTTATCTACCGTCAACAGTGGATATTTGGTGGAAACTAATAATCCTAATTCTACTATGCTCATCCTTATCTCTCTTTTGAAATTCAGAAAGACTGCCAGAAATTGTGAGCCTTCTTTTTCTTTCTTCTTCTTTTCTCTTCTCTTTTTTTCTTTTCTTTTGGACACTTGTCCATTTTTATTTATTTATTTTGCATAGCTCACAAAGCCTCCTTTTTGGCCTATAAAACTGAGAGATAATAACAACATGATATTTGAGCATTTATTTGTTGGCTATTCTAATGGAATATTTTTGGTGTTTCTCCCAGTGTAGGAGTAAAACATTTTTTCGACAAGAGTGGACTGGCATGTTGTTGCACCTACTCCGGTGTAGAGTAGTGCATATATATAAGTGGAGTGCAAGTGAATCTTGATGTTAAAAGCATGACAAGTCTCTCATTAGGGTCACAAAGGTTGATCAAACTCAATGAAATGACAAGCAAGTATTATGTAGAAAGCTTCCTAACCTAAATATTCAATATGGCTCTGGTAGGAATTTAGCATTGTCATACAAGATCTCATCATGTAGCATTTTGCATTTCTCAAAAAGTAAATCTCTAGAATTTTAGCATCTTTTTAGAGCAGCAGCTTAGACCTTCTCTAATCATGTCCAACAATTACTTAGACTTAGGGTCAAGAATATGCTACCCACAGATATCAAGCTTTAGAATAAATTTTCAGATAAGGCCAACTTCATTCAATCTGTAGGAGAATCTTGATTTAAATACTAAGCATGCGAAGGAAATTATATTTGGTTTTTTAATAACTCAAAGAAGTCTAGCCTTCAAATTCTACTAACAACTGAAAATTAAAGCAAACTTTTTTTTACACACTCTATTTTTGGGTTTTCATTTTTATCATGCATGAATTAAATTGCAGAAATCTAATAAAGACATTTTTATTTGGTTTTCCTGGTTTTGCATTTTTTTAACAGCTAAAAACAAGAAAGTAAATGCTGAAAATAAAGGATAAATATATACAAAAGTGAAGTGTGCTCACCCTTCGGGGGGTCCTCCCCAAGCTATCTCACCTGCTACGGTGGTGGTGGTGGATACTCGAGTTTTAGACTCGAAGCAAAAGTGCAAGGGCCTCCTCGCCTCGATCGTGAGCTGTTGCGGTGTGCCCACCCACGTTATCCATCTGGTGTTGCCACGCCACTGTGTGATCCAACACGGTCTGAATCCTCTGCTGACCCTCCCCTAAGCTAGTCAACTGCTGGCCAAACTGGTCAAAAGGAGGGGCTCCAAGATATGTCACTGGAGGTCGTCCGTGCTGCTCTGGAGGCTGGTAGTAGTCGTCCTCAGGGGATGCATGGAATGCAAATGGGCCACCCGATCTTGAAGTCAATGGCGCTGGCGTGTAGAGAAGGATGCTCGTCCTCTCTCATACCCGGTCTCCTGCGAAAAAGAGGTATTACCTTGTTCCCATTGTCCCCATCCTGAAGATGACTCCCCTCCTGATAAGAGTTGTAACCCTCCCATGTAAAGTGGTGTGTCTATGGCTGAGTAGTCTGGTGTGACGGCTGTGGCTGATCAAAACCAATGAAGGCAGTGTATGCTGGTCCCTGTGGTGTAGAACCTGCTCCCTGATAGCTCGGTCTCTGCGTCCCAGCAAAGCGTGCTGAGGGACTTCTCCCAATAGTCACCCTACCTGTCTGCAAGTCAAAAACAAAACTCTCTATGGTGTAGAGACCAAGTTCTCTATTTGGTAGCTCATACTTATTATCAAAATTCTTATAAACCATATAAATTTTATTATCTTTTGTTTTGAGTATATGAGCCTGCTTAAAGAATTCATATCAATTATTCTTCGAGGTATAGGAATATATGTGAGAATAATATTTTCTAGCATCCCTAACCTTGAAGCAAAACGAGTAATCCAGGAAGTAAATGTAACACCACACTTTTTCATGGCTGGCACATGAGTCCAATATTTTAGCATGTATTTAACAGGTGAAACACTTCTCTTTTTAATCATGGCATAAAGTAATTTCAGCTCCTCAATTCTAACAGTGCCCAGTTCTTTCCTAGGAAAGAAAGTGATAGCTAGCCATTTATGCATAAACCTTAAAGTAGGGTGATGTATCTCCTCAGTGGTGGGTTTGTGACAAAACCTTTTTTCAGAAATACTCTTCCATACTTGTGTTCTGTCAAAATCTCTTAAAAAATCATCAATATCTACTGGGCACCCAGATAAAAAACCTAGCATGACACTAAGGTTCTTCCATGTGACAGTGAACTCTTGGTTAAAAAGCCTAAATGATACTTCATCCGATCCTAGTTCTAAGGTACTCAAAAATTCCATGGTAAGCAGTTTACTACCTTCTTCAGTAATAGCACAAGCATTTTCCCATCCCATAATTCTGAAGACTAGCTCAAACTCGGTGTCCATACCGGTTCTTTGTGAGTAGTGCATTATCAAACATCGGTGTATGGAAAAACTCCTTGTCTTTAATTGAATTAAATACTCCCTTCTCGGTTCTAGTGAGTAAAGTAATTTGAGAGTCATCCATAAGGATATACCTTGGTGGCTCACCTTGGGATGATGATTCATGGACAGCGGGTGATGGTGTGTCCACATCCATCTCGGAGTCGGCTCGTGAAGGTGCACGTGATGAAGTTTGACTCCGGGTTGAGCGGAAGGAGAGTGCCCTTCCTAAGCTCTTTGCCACACTCTTGAATTTCTTACTCATCTTTAAGAACAAAAACAAGAACAAACAAGAACAACTAATGGAGAAGGGTTAGAGAGGATGAGAGATCACTTCCCTTGGATGAAACTTTGAGCAAAGCTCTAATCCCCTTCTCTTTTAACTTTTTTCTGGATTTTCCTTAAGTAAATGGTGGGATTTTGGTGAGTTATGTTCTTTGTAATGAAGAACAGATGGGAGCAGAGTTCTCCGGACTTGAGAATGGCAGTGGAATGAGTGGGAGAAAGGAGAAAGGCAGAGGAGAAGAGGGGGGTGCCGGCCGGCATGGCTTGTAGGGCCGGCCGGCCCCACCCTTTGGCTGCTTGCTTCCTCCACTTCCTGGTGTCGACAATGAATAGGGTACTACCCTCTAGGATGCTCTTTCAGTGATGAATTGATTGGAAAACGCCAGGGAGAGGAGTGAGTGAAAGTTGGTGCATGCATGTGAATGCTTTTCTCCTTTGGATGGTGGTGAATAATGGTGGGTGTGATGGGATGTGAGGTGATGAGTGTGGGTCCCATATGTCTCCCGTATTTATACCATATAATGATACAAGAATGAAAAACTAAATTACTTTCATGAATCTATGGAAAATAAGAATTCTAATGATAGTGTTTTTGTTATTTTTCTATTTCCAGAGTAAAAATTACTGACGATGGGGTTTTACTCTCTGTAAGCATTAATTACTTAGTGCTTATGCTAACTATTATACCATGATTGTTTTTATTTTTTTAATAATGCAAAAGCTAAGAAAGTAAATATGCAAAAATTTAAATTACCGATAACTACCGAGTTACCTCCCGGCGAAGGTTCGGGGTTTTAAGTCCACTGAATCGGACTTCGTCAACTTGATTATCCTTCATGCTTGATCTCTAGGTCTGGAGATGATGACCTTGATTCTTGCTTCTCATAACACTCCAATATTTGGCATTGCTCCGGTCGTGGCTTGAATGCTTATCGTTCTTCTTTCCCATTAATACTGAATTTAATTTCTCTAGCTCCAACATCAATGTGTGCATTTGCGGTGTTTAGGAATGATCTCCCGAGGATGAGTTGTGTCTTCATCTCTTCCTGTATATCAAGTACCACAAAATCTACAGGAATAAAAAAGTCTCGGATTCTTACCGAAATGTTTTCCGCAATCCCTGTGGGATAACGAATTGATTGGTCGGCTAGTTGCAAGCACATCGAAGTGGGTGTAAGCGTAGAATAGTTGAGCTTGTCGAAGACCTTCTTGGGCATAACACTAACGCTAGCTCCAAGATCACATAAGGCATTCTCAAAATTTTGATCTCCAATTGAGCAATCAATGGTGGGACATCCTGGATCCTTCTTGACAGGAAGAGAATTCAAAATCGCCGCACTACATTCTTCTGTAAGCTTAATGATTTCCATAGAAGGCAATGGTCTTTTGTTGTTGAGGATATCCCGTAGGCATTTCGCGTATGTAGGCACCTACATGGCATCTAGCAATGGAATGTTGACATATAATTTCTGAATTACCTCTACAAACTTACCAAATTATTCATCTGTTTTGGCCCTTCTATTTCTACGTGGAAACGGTAGGAAATTTATGTCATGAAAGTCTTGGCGTAACTCTGGGTCTTGTGGCAAATCTTGTGGTATAGCTTCTTCTTCTGTATTATCTTTCTCTACTTCTTCTACCTGCTCTAATTGTGGTGGCCTTCTTGCCCCTTTTGGGTAAGGTGGATCACGTGTTGACTTACCTCCTCTAGTAGATATTCCTTTTACCTGCTCAGGGTTAGCGGTAGCAGACAAAGTAGAAGCCAAATGGGCTATTTGTAATTCTATCTTCTTATTGAATGCTATTTGTTCTTTAACAGCAGAAGAAAAATTATCTAATTTAGAGTTTATTCCTTCTAAAATTGCATTATTGAAAGCAAGCTTTTTATGAATGTTCTCATTAATTCTAGCCTATTCCAATATTAACTATCTCAAGGGTGGTTGCTTTTGGTTGTAACTATTACTTTGATACTTACCTTGAGGTTGACTCCATCTTTGCTTCTGTGAAGTGGATTTGATAATAGTGTTAATCTTCTCTGGGGCGTTATCAAATTCAACCCCTAAGTATTCTCCACATTGATTCTGAGAGTCGAATGCGTCTTGAATGGCTTGTCCTCTGAAACTTCTTCACTCTTATGACAAGTTTGGCTATTATATGTCAAGCTTTGATTTTCTGATATCTTGTCCATAAGACTTATGGCCTTTCTAGGAGTGAGTGACATAAATGATCCTTTAGCAGTGGCATCAAGTTGTTCACGTGACTTTGGTATTAATCCATGATAAAATGTTTACATGAGTAACCATTCTTCCATTCCATGATGTGGGCAATCTGAGATATAATCTTGAAAACGTTCCCAAGCTTCCGGAATCGGTTCACCTTTCTGCTGATAGAATTCTCGATATCTTTCCTCATAATGCACTGGTCTTGCCTACTGGGAAAAACTTTTCTAGAAAAGCTTTGGACATCCTTCCCATGTCTCAATCTGATCTTTAATTTGATAGAACCACTGCTTCACCTTTTCCTTCCAATGAGAACGGAAACAAATGAAGTAGTACGACGTCTTGAGATATGTTCTTGATGTTGATGGTGCTACAAATCTCCAGAAAATTTTGCAAATGAGCACTAGCATCTTCATTCTTCTTTCCACTGAATGTGATAGCTTGCACCATGTTGATGAGGCTTGGTTTAAGTTCATAATCATGTTCTCTAATATTGAGAGTTGGTCCAACGCGAATGTTCTCAGTGCTTGGAGCAGAGAATTCACGCAGCTTCTCAGCCATAGCTTCTCAACTGGTGTCTAGCTTCTTTAGGGTCTTGGTTGCTTCTTATTGATGAGAGTTGTTAGCGCACAACTAATCCTGCACTTACCCTGCATAAAATAATAACAAAGACAAACAAGGGTAAGCCTGCTAAAAGCAAAAGGTATTGATCTGCCTATAAGTATTTATGTCATAGCCGTATTACTCTTCCTTTTGAAAAAATATTTTCTTTGAAAGATCGAATACCCCTAATGAAATTATCCTGGCAAATAAATGTTGATTTCCCCAGCAACGGCGCCAGAAATGCTTGTTGACATTTCTAACATCACTTCGCGTTAAGTTGTTATCCCTAACATGATGCCAAAAATGCTGAAAAATAATCTACACTTGTCTACCCTAAAAATAATGCTATAGAATATATCCGCAAGTGCACAGATAATTCTCCTGTTGTAGCATTTCACCTGGTAGGATTCCCAAGTATCGTTGATTTGTTTTAAGCCAAAAGAAAAACTCATTTAATGCGTTGGATCTATCTAGAAGGGGATAGAAAGGAATTATGACTATGACTTTAAATGTGCAAACCTATAGCGATCAACCACACTAGTGCTTTTAGCAGGGGTGAGTCAAGATAAATAATAAAGATAAAGATAAACATGAAACAAAAAGGACTTTCCGGAGATAGAGATTAAAGACTCAACTAATATGATTTGGTCAGACAGGAGATTCGGCTAAAGTAAAGAACTTCTAGATTATCCCTAAATAATAAGTCTACAGATCACACCAATATACACACTTTCATCTATAGCATAACCAACTTAGAAAACAGCATAAGGAGCATCAACTAGGGAGGATATTGAGACATAAGTCACCTCCTTCGCGACCACGCTCTACTAGCTTACATGCAAGGGGTGGAATACAGAGGACTCAATAGGCCTGTACGCCTACGATCTACCACACTACCCGGCACATCAGGATGCAATCGTAGGTATATATGATATCTAAGCACCACGCTTACATAATACATACCACCTAACCCACTCGAGTATTAAATCAGGTGCTTTACGAACATATGACTATAATCATCACCAATCATAACTATATCAAGAATACAACTAGAGCAAACTAAGAACTTAATAAGTAGCAATATAATAATTAAGAACAAAGTCATAAACAAGATACAAATTACTAATCTCTTGACTACAGATCAGAAGCTCCAAGCGAAGCGCCCAACTCTACTTGAACCTTGCTAGCTAAACCTAATCTAGAACTTGAAGAACTGGAGCTCTAATTCTAATTTCTAGAAACCCTAGCTTCTAGTCTAATCTTGACAAATGAATTAAGGCAAACCCTTCATTCCTCCTAGGGGGGTGTAGGCACATATTTATAGCTCGGTGGAGGAAACGATGGCTGTTGGATCAAACCGACTTCACGTAGGGCCAAGATTGATCCTCAAAGGTGGTGGAGGAATACTCCAGAAGCTGGTGGAAGGCCGTGGAAGGGGGAGGCTGGCCGGCCTGGCCAGTGGGGCCGACCAGCCCCACCAGGTGGGCTCCGCTTCTCCGCTTCATTCTGGTGTCTTCTGGATCCTTCCTGAGTCCGATGATGATGTTTTCCGTCGCGGTTAAGTTTTGTGTAAATCTTGCAATTAAATCCCCCAATTTCTCTTTTCTAGAATAATCCTACAGAAAATATGAAATTACCAAAACTCGTGGAAATTGTCAGTTAAAACCCCTATGTTTTCTAGTGGTGATCTCCTTTATGCATTTAGTTGACGGTTAAAAGTGATCGTTATCTACCGTCAACAGTGCCCTAGGGGTCGACCCCCCGCGCGTGGCGCAGTGCATCTGCGGGCTTTCGCCGCGGCCTCCTAGTGGGCCGTTGGAGCGTCGACCCATCTGGTCTGGCTTTCGTAGGCCGATCATGGGCCGTTAATGATTTGCCTGATTTTGTTTAGCCGGGGGCCCAACAGGCCGGCTGTTTTGGCCCCCGACACTACCCCTTTGCAGACCTTGGTAGGTTGGATCCAAATTTCCATCAACCTTCGTATCATGTAGACCTAGAATAACTAGTTCATCACCTAAAAAACTACCACAATAATGATCATGTGACCTAAGTTAATGTAGATGAATAATTCACCTTGATACATGTGATCTATGTGACCTTGGGAATACACTTGGTAAGCACCATGCACATGCAAGAACTACACTTACACTGGTATCGATCAAATCACTTAGAACACCTGAACTATGTTCTAACAAATAGTCCATCCTCCACTATCGGACAATACATCAGCTAGTTCCAACAACCAAAACCTTCTAGAGAAACTTCATAGGATCCTTGGATAGTAGACCAAACACTGACGGACGATCTATGAAAACCAACACTCAACGGTTTTTGCTTGGCCAATTCTTTGGACAATGGACAATCCATTCAACAAGGTTAGATGCTCCACCAAGTCCTCTATTTCTAATATAGAGAGAGTTGCAACTAATCACACCTCCACTAATAGTTTGACCACACCTCATGGACATTCTCCGTCATTATAACTCGGATAGTCTGTTAATCACCTAACATCACCTACTTCTATATATAATGTAACTCCTATGTCTTCTATGCCTAATAGTTTACCATATGATTTCATACATGATCATACTATTATTCAAGCACCTCATTAAAGCATAAGCACCATGAATACTCTCATCCATCTTAATTATGCATCATCTAGACAACAAAATACATAAGGAAGTGCATGCTTTGGAGAATATTGAGCTAGAGCCAAAGGTTGTACCACCACCCCCTAAGCTCCAAAGCTAGGCCTCTAAGCACATTCTATCTTTTATAAGTGCATTTCACTTGACTATGTTAATCATGCATTTAATTAAGTTGCATTTGCTTAAGCTTGATTCCTTGTATTTGTTCTATCTACCTAATGGGGATAGGGTTCTCAATCTTCTGTCAGGTTCAAGATAACTTTCGATTTGGTCGAAGAGCAACACACCGATCTGGCTTCAGATCACAAAGACATGAACCTTGTAACCTTAGCACCATGTCTCCTCTGGTTATCAACCTTGTCATAGTCTGATTGACCTCACCATAAAGGCTAACTTCTGCTATGAATCAAAGAACACAAGCAAAAACAAGATAAAACACAACCCAAGTAAAGTGACAATTGTGGATATATAATTAAGCACTCAAAATTGTGGTTTCATAAACCGATAACGACAACTGTTCAAAGACATATTGATCTAAAGTGAAACCCAAACCCTAACAAGGGCAGTGGCTGCAGAATATAAGGTCTAAAGGTCATCCTTCCCTTGACGCACCCCCTGATGGGCTCCAACATGATACATGACCCAACGGACCAAAAACGGTGGTGCAGTACCCTGACAGATTCTGGATGCTGACTTATTTCTATGATTTTGGTTGACTCCATAGAATTTAGACCTCAAACCAAAAGAATTAGTTAGTTTATGAAATTATCTTTCCATCCATATGTGAATCATCAAAAACGGAGTCCCGATTGGGCAACCGATGAGGATGGTCACAATAAATTATACAACTTTTCAGATTTGTAATTACAGGGTAAATAGGGATTTGTAGTGTGAAACCACATGAGTTGCACCAAAAATCACTATATAATTGTGGGCATGAGCTCACATTACATCAATTTGGGTTTACCTCTAAGATTCAATGTCCTTTTCACTATTTTAATTCCATTTAATGTCTATTGTGCTACTTCTAATGTCAGGATTGCTATGCTTAAAATTTGGGAGAAGGAACCCATTGATTGATTACTTCAAGTTATGCGGGGACATCCTGTACTGTTGAACACACCTACCCACAAACATTAGGCATATGGTCTAAATAACTTTAGTAGAAAACGTACTTTTAATTTACATCCATTAGTGTGGTTGGGTTTCAATGCGGACTAGGATGGGGATCAAATGGCTGTTCACCTTTTTTGTACTAGTGTCTCAGGCGTTAAGGACCATTTGTTCATGTTTTCTCATTTGAATCTACCTTTTACATACCACTATTTGGAGCATACATTTGCGTGCCAACCCAAGACATGTATGGGAATTGTAAGCCTAGTATTAACGATAGATAGCAAAGTGTAGCATATGGTAGCTAAATAGGAGGGATAGTATCTTCCAAATCAAAAAATAAACTTCTTCTTGGGTTGTTTGGTAAGCTTTGGAAAGGTTGAGGCATGAGTTATTCTTCATGCTAGTGTGTTGATTGAATGGACTCGTAGAACACCAAGCTCCACCCTATGGTTGTTAATTAGTTGGATAGAAAACTATCGTTGGGTCAACAAATTCTTTCATTCAAAACTGAACTTTTGGGACTTTCATAAATTTAAGTACATGATCTTGTTTAATAAATTGGAAAAAAAGACCCGTTCTATATACAATCAACCACTCTTGGTCATATTTCTTTTTTGATTGTGTGAGATATAGTCATACAAGGATTTATATGGTTTCTTTACACTATCTAAACAAGGAAGTTAGATATAGATTAGTAGTATTATAGACCCACCTCGTGAGGCATAGGTCCACGGTGTAGCAATGATCGTAGATATGTATCAAGAAAACTATGTTGTTTAATGAAAAAAACTTCCATAGACTCTATTGTGTGCAACGTGTTATAAACTAAGAGTGAACAACATCATCTTTCATAATATGAACCTAGATGGAACTGCTATGAGTTTTGTTATTACAATTAATTTTGGAAAAGGTTGCATACCTATGTGCTATACTGGATCAAATAAAGACTCTGGCTTCAAATCAGGCAATTAGCCTAATCATTTCTTTAGGAATGGGGATCGGTCCTAACACCAAAAAAGATGGGATGTTAAAACAGACTTTTCCTTAATTTTGTGCAATAAATAGATTATGGAGCTGTTATATGGAAGACAAATGACATGTTCTTATTTTACATGATGCCTGAATATTTGAAAAAAACTATGAATTCCTATTTTCGAATGGGTGTGATCCTTCTAATCAGTCTTTCTAATGTCTTTAAGGCAAGGAGCCATTTCTCTTATATGCCACATCTCAGGTACACATTCTTGTGATTGTTGAATGGTGTGAGCACCCTAGGGTTGGATTCCTCAAAGTTTTGGCGGATTCTCTTAAGGACAAATGATTGATTTCAACATTATTCAAACCTTTGGATAACATTGAACGCGAGAGATAATGAATTTGACAGAAAATAGGATAATTCTCTGCTGCCAACATGAAAGGGGCATTGTAGATACTGATCCCATTACTTCGTGTCGGATGCTGGCTATCATCCTCGTAGACTTGTTGATGTAGACATTTATTATGCGTCTCTATGTTGTGTGTACTATGGTATTTCTGTGATGTCCTCTGGTTTGGGATGACGGAAAAACTTTTGTCATTTACTAATTGGTCATTATTAAAAAACGATATATAATTGGTTCCCGATGCATTGCTTCTCGAAATCAAGATATTATAATTAATTTGTCAATCGATTCATAGCTGCCTTTTTATTACTAACATTCTTAAACAATAAATAGGTTGTCATCTCTAATTATATTGCTAGGAAATTATTATAGATTTACATGTACTAATGTGACTAGGGGATATAAAAGATATGAATATAATATGATTGTAAACTAAATGGGTTCAATTGGGGAGCCGGGTAGATAATTATACATTGTAACATTTTCACCTGGTGGAGTTCATCCAGGTTGGATTACTGCCGACCTTATACGATCCCCTATGTAATAAACTAAAATCTATTCATTGATAAGAGACTTTAGGATGAATAAGTAATATCACCAATGCCATCTTTTCTATGCTATATAGACTTGCATGATAACTATGGATAAATAGTCAGGATATTCTACATAGTATGAATATTATGGATAAAAAGCTTGATTCTAGTGCAAAATGATAGCCATTGTATAAACTGAACAAGTTAGATTAAGGTAATTCTATGCCGGAACATCAATGAATAACTCTAATTTTAAAGAACATCTAGAAAAGCATTATTAAGTTAATCCTAATCATAACACATATAAAAGGCACTCAACTAATGTTTACCATGGGAATATCAATAAGTAATCTTCGTCGAGGGTCACCATTTATGGATATTGTCAGTAAGCCCAGTATAGCATCTACTATTTTTGCTTATTTTGACGATCCACGATACAGAAAAGATAAAAGGGGTTCAGGAATTGTTAAATTTAGATATAGGACCCTAGAGGAAGAATATCGCACCCAAGAGGAAGAGTATAGGACTCGAGAGGAAGAATATCGGACCCGAGAGGAAGAGTATAGGACTCGAGAGGAAGACTCAGAAGACGAATATGAGAGCCCAGAGAACAAATATAGGACCCGAGAGGGAGAGGGCGAATATGAAATCCTAGAAGACGAATATAGGACTCTAGAGGACGAATATGAAACCCTAGAAGATGAATATGGGATCCTAGAGGACGAATATAGGACTCTAGAGAAAGACTTAGAGGAAGAATATGGGAGCCTAGAGAACAAATATAGGACCCGAGAGGGCGAATATGAAATCCGAGAGGAAGACTCAGAAGAAGAATATGGGAGCTCTGAAGATGGCTCAGAGAAGGAATATGGGACTTTAGAAGAAGACTCAGAGGAAGACTCAGAGGAAGACTCAGAAGACGAATATGAGAGCCCGGAGGAAGATTCTATCTTAAAAAAAGAGGGTTTTATTGAGCATCGAGGAACAAAAGAATTTAGTCTAAAATACCAAAAAGAAGTAGATCGGTTTTTTTTCATTCTTCAAGAACTGCATATCTTGCCGAGATCTTCATCTCTAAAGGTACTTGACAATAGTATTATTGGAGTCGATACACAACTCACAAAAAATACAAGAAGTCGACTAGGTGGATTGGTCAAAAAGGAAAAAATAGGTTTAGTGAAGAGAAAAAAAAGCCATACAGAACTCAAAATCTTTTCCGGAGATATTCATTTTCCTGAAGAGGCGGATAAGATATTAAGACATTCCTTTCTTTTTTTCTAGTAAGAACTTTAGAACTCACTAGATATCTTGTAATAATTAATGGCATGTTTGCTTAGGCTTTTGCATTCCAAAACTTTGCTTTTGTGGTATGTAGAAAATTAGTTTTGTGGGTTGGCTTCTGAAACTAATTAAAGTGTAGTACAATGTGACACACCTCAAAATAGTATGCCACATAAGGCTTCTTTTGGCTCCTACTCCTGCAACTACAGCTTTCGACTTTCATAAGTCACTTCTAAAAACAGAAGGTCTAGACATCAGTTTGTTATAGCTTTTGGCATTTGTTCGTAAGCCAAATTAAAGAAAAAGTTAAAACGGCTAACAAAAGAATGCTTGGCATACTAGTAGAGTGATAGAGTGCTAAATTAATTGGGAACGTATCCAGTGCAAACTAACTTTCCGTGAAAACTCGTGTAAACCACGGTAAAAAAAGTCGTCTAAATTCATCAAAAAATCCACACATGTAGATGATATGATGATACACAACCTTGCAAAATATCTTGTCGAAACTCGACTTCGTCTGTAAGATATAAAAATAATAAATCTAAAACCAGAAAGCTGTCCAAATGATTTGGTAGAAATTTATTATTTTTATATCTCACAAATGAAATCGAGTTTAGACAAAATATTTTGCAAGGTTATGTATCATCTATATGTGTAATTTTTTTGGTGAATTTAGACGACCTTTTTATCGTGGTTTGCATGAGTTTTTACGGGAAGTTAGTTTGCATTAGATACGTTCTCAAATTAATTACAGTCGTTACACCTGTGCTTGCACGATACGATTGTCATGGACACATCTACTCAATACCTACACAAAGAAAACTAATCAGCAACACGTTCGCACAGAGAGATTAAAATGATATTCAACAAAAACCCTTTGTAACTACTAATTAGTAGCATGTATATATGTAAATATTAGGCAAAAGAGATGGTTTTCTCGTGGTCATGGCAAGCTGTCATTCCCCAAGATGAACCTGGGTTCTGTGACAGTGACTTGAGATAAACAAACTTGAGCAGTAAACGGAAGCAGGTACATTCCTATCTTGTTTGTTGCGCGTAAGAGATGCCAAATGGTGCTTTCTTGTGTGTATGTTTATGTCAGCAGGAAAATTAAAATTTAGCTCACAATTTTTTAGTCTGTGACGGCACCCATACCTTACGGCACACTTGTGCATGTGGTCTATATAAGATGATGGCCAAGGGGGTGGCAAGAGGAGGACACCGCTGCTAGCTCCACTCTGCTCAGCAACATCTTTGAGAGAGTTCAGAGTTGACAGCAGACAACTAACTCTAGGCAGTTAGGCATGGAGATTGAGAGGGAAGCTCCCGATAACGATAAGGCGAGGAGCTGGAGAGGTAATAATGCAGCGCAGCAAGATTCTAAGCCGAAGCTTGACGGCGGTGATCAGCTGATGAAGGTTACCTGATTTTCTAGCTACTATTTCGTTCGCTGTGAGATTTCTATAGACAGGACTAGCTAAAACAGTGGATATATGAGAAGAGAAGATGCTGCCCATTTCACTTGTTTCAAACTTTAATTTTCGCTTTTGTTGCCTTCTGATTCAGGAGCCTGCATGGAAAAGGTTCCTGGCTCATGTTGGGCCAGGGTTTATGGTGTCATTGGCATACTTGGATCCTGGGAACTGTTAGTACCTACCTCTCTCTCCCTCCCTCTCCTGGGTCCCTCTCTTCTCTTCACTCTTCTCTCTTCTCTCTTCCCTCACAATCCTTTTCCAAACTGAAACAGTGGAAACGGATCTGCAAGCTGGAGCGAATCACCGATACGAGGTACATTTTCAATACGTCCCAAAAGCAAACAAGATTTTGTTGCTTAAGTTTATGATTCTGTACTTTTTCATTTTTTCCCCATGACCCATGTACTCTATCAAATCTCTTCAAGACTTTTTGTTCTAGAAGATCTCCGACCCCCAAAATGGAGAGAACCAAGCTCACTTTTGACGGCAAGAACCTAACTGAATGTTTGCCTTTGTTTGCAATTTGCTTTCCAGCTCCTCTGGGTCATTCTCATCGGCCTCATCTTCGCACTCATCATACAATCACTAGCAGCTAATCTTGGAGTGGTGACAGGTAATTCATTAATATAACTTGAAGGAAACGCCAGGGTGCCTGCCGTCTACGGATTCAAAAATATTACTAATTATTAAGTTGGCACTAATGTCCAGTATATATTCATTTCACTGTAACGCAGGGCGGCATCTTGCTGAGATTTGCAAGAGCGAGTATCCAAAATTTGTGAGGATCTGCCTATGGATTCTCGCAGAGGTAGCTGTGATCGCTGCAGACATCCCAGAAGGTTAGAAGCAACATGACAAACCGGAACCATAACTAACATTTCTGGTGAAATTAAAGGGCATATTTTGACCTGGTGGTTGTACGTTATTTTGATTTAATTAAGCTGAATGAGAAGGAGAGAATGAACATTAGTATTTGTTCTATCGTTAATCCAAATCAAAGGTACAGAAAAGTCTTTGGCCCTGATATTTTGCATGCTAAGTCAAGACCGTCTTAGCTAGGACAGAATACAGATGGTGCGAATTATATACAAAATGTGTAATCTTCTATTGACGTACCCGTTGGATTGTCTTATCATGTGAACTCATCGATAGTGGCAGTGGAGGAATTTGCAAGGACCTATGTAAAGAATACTCTAATCTGTCGCTTTGTTTGTTACTGACATTTTGTACTTAATTACATTTTGTTGCAGTTATAGGGACAGCCTTCGCTTTCAACCTCTTATTCCACATCCCCGTTTGGGTGGGGGTTCTCATCACCGGCTCTAGCACTCTCCTGCTTCTGGGCCTGCAAAAATACGGGGTACTTAATTGCCATCCACGCTTATTTCTTAATAAAATTCCTCAAAAAAACTTGTTTCTTTTTCTGACAAAAAAACGGCATGTGCTACTCAAAGCATGCATGTGCGGTTTCTTGTTCCTGGAATATAATGCATTCATGGATGGGGAACTAGGTGCGGAAGCTGGAGTTCCTGATCTCAATGCTGGTGTTCGTCATGGCGGCGTGCTTCTTCGGAGAGATGAGCTTCGTGAAGCCGCCGGCAGTGGAGGTGATCAAGGGGCTCTTCATCCCCAGGCTCAAGGGCAACGGCGCTACCGGAGATGCCATTGCCCTTCTTGGAGCTCTTGTCATGCCGTAAGCAATAACCCAGCATTCAGGCTTAATTAAGTAATTAATTCTGATTATAATTATTGTTGGCCATGGCTGGCAGTGCTGCCACGTCAATGGATTAAGAAAAAGTGAAACTACGTCAGAGCTCCACTCCACATGCATGTATATACTCCATATCAGTAGCAGTTGCCAAGAACTAACATTGTTATATATTTGTACATAACGTGATAGCTCTGATGATGTGGACGACTAGAATAGAACATAATGTGATATCGTTTGATCAGTCAACTTAGTAATCAAACAAACTATTTGTGCAGGCACAACCTGTTCCTGCACTCAGCGCTGGTGCTGTCGAGGAAGACGCCGTCGTCGGTGAGAGGGATCAAGGACGCGTGCAGGTTCTTCCTCTACGAGAGCGGCTTCGCGCTGTTCGTGGCGCTGCTCATCAACATCGCCGTCATCTCCGTCTCCGGCACCGTCTGCTTCTCCGACAACCTCTCGCCGGAGGATGCCGACAAGTGCAGCGACCTCTCACTCGACTCTTCCTCCTTTCTCCTCAAGGCACGTCGTCTTGCCATTTCTTATATATTGTTATATATATGAGAAGTAGTTCTGCCTGGTCGAATATATTGTTATATATCGTTTCTTAAATAATTTGTTTTTGTGTGCAGAACGTGCTGGGCAGGTCGAGTGCGATCGTCTACGGCGTGGCGCTGCTGGCGTCTGGGCAGAGCTCCACCATAACAGGCACCTACTCCGGCCAGTACATCATGCAGGTTAGTAGTATCTTAGCTTAGCTTATTTCTGCTAAGTACAGTAGTAGGAGTATTATTTATTATATCAATTAATGTGTCAGTTAGCTCTGTTGATGATATCTAGGAGTAAATTAGTTGCTTGCAACTTGCGGTTTGACTTGTTGGCGCGTCTAAACAACTAACCTCATGAATTGCAGGATCATATATAAGAAATCATCTAGAATAGAAAAATCATATATCGTACCCTTTTGAGTCACGGAACCTAATGACGCTAAAAGTGACAGTCCAAATCAGTACTAGTAGTGCAGTATGATATATGTCATCTAGAATAACGAGCGAGGGCTCTTTTTACCCGACAAACCAAGAACTCTCACATTCTTGATACTGTTCATATTCAAACACTAACTCCTACGTCAACTCAAGCAACTATCTATACTATGTGCTAATCTTAGTAGCTAAAGCAATATATATAGCATTTCACTACAGGAAGCAAATTTAAGCTTCAATTTTCCACTCACGTCTGTACGTACACAGGGTTTTCTGGACATCAGGATGAAGAAGTGGCTGAGGAACCTGATGACTCGGTGCATCGCCATCGCGCCCAGCCTAATCGTCTCCATCATCGGCGGCTCCAGTGGCGCCGGCCGTCTCATCATCATCGCTTCAGTGCGTTACCCACATCACATCCCTCCTCACAGATCATCATCGCCAGTGGCCTGTCCACTATACTATTCCATGCATATCAAGTAGCTTACCATGTATATGCACCTGGTTAATTTTAGCTTTCTGTGGGTTAAAAGGCAGCCTTTTATCGATTGATGGTCAGCTAACAAAAGGGCACCAACATCTACCTTATATGATCTAAAAGTGCACAATAATTTATACTTCCTTCTGAACCTTCTATATGCTATTCCATATCAAGTAGCTTACCATATGCACATGCTTAATTTTAGCCTTTTATCGATCAGCTAACAAAAGGGCACTAATACATATGATCTAGAAGTGGATAATAATTACTATTCCCTTCTAAACCTTCTATATGGAGCACTATATATAGTTAAAAAACCGCTAGGGTACGGTTCTTCTCGAATGATTGGTAATTTACTTTGGCTTGTAGTAATAATCAATTAATTTCCGGTGTGTGCATATATATGCAGATGATCCTGTCCTTTGAGCTGCCATTCGCCCTCATCCCACTTCTCAAGTTCAGCAGCAGCACCAGCAAGATGGGGCCCCACAAGAACTCCATCTATGTAAGCAGCACTCATCACTGCATCACAGAAAACTGCCTGTCTGTCCTCTTTGTTGCTGCTTTGCTCGATCAATTGCATGCATTGTCTCCATCAGAGAACAAAATTGCACGCATGCATTGTCTGCATATATGCACTCTTTTTTTGTAGCCTTTGATGATGAGATGCCCGGCAGTCCGTCCGGCATAGCATCACCAATGAGCTAGTAAGCCTTGCACAAAATAATGCATCTTCGTTCTCTCTCGATCGGTACGCATCTATCCCTGCATCCCATGTTCTTGATCCAGAATGATGATTAATGTATATATGTACGAGCTTATCACATGGCTGCAGTGTGGAATTCCCTGCAGTGTATATACGTCCAAGCTGCACAAAACAAACTGGCTGCATGAACCAGATCTAGCAAACATATCTATGCAAATATATCTACTATATATCTATGCTCTTCTTTGTCTTGACGGCTTTGTCGTCCGGTTCTTTTGTGGTGCCTTGCTGTCAGTGGTGCTGTGCTTGTGAAGTGCCAGATTAGTGGTGTTTAGTTGGCGAGTCTAGGCTGTGTGACACGTGTTGTGGTCCCATTCAACTGGTCACTATTGTTAGAGGTCTCTTTGCTGCATTGTTCTGTTGTTTGGTCGTCTAGTTATATCGTTGTGCCCAATCTGAGCTTACCTTTTTTCTAATATAATCGGCAACTCTCCTGTCTGATTTACTTTTAAAAAAAAAATCTATTCTCTTATTTAATTTGCAGATTATCGTGTTCTCGTGGTTGCTGGGGCTTCTGATCATCGGCATCAACATGTACTTCCTGAGCACCAGTTTCGTCGGGTGGCTCATCCACAACTCCTTCCCCAAGTATGCCAACGTGCTCGTCGGCCTCGTCGTCTTCCCCCTCATGCTCATCTACGTCGTCGCCGTCATCTACCTCACCTTCAGAAAGGACACCGTCGTCACCTTCGTCGCCGACTCCGCCCAGGTCGACGCCGAGAAGGCCAAGGCGGCCGGCGAGGAGGAGGAGGATGACCAACCCGTGCCGTTCCGGGAGGACCTGGCGGACATCCCTCTGCCGGAGTAGCTGCAAACACTCTTTAATTTGTCGTCTTTGAGTATGCATAAATATAATATAGCCAGTTGGACCGTCCAACTTGGACGTGTTTCATCTTTGGACGATTCTGATTGCTCGTAGCTAGATGGCTCTGGTCGTCCTCAGATGATATGTATTTTATTTCGCTTGAAGGGTACGGCTTA